>LUCH01002408.1:12196-47342 GCA_013368495.1 Paragonimus heterotremus
TGGAGTGCACGTGAGACTTGTCGATATCTCTACTCGTTCAAACAAATGGTTAATTACATACAAAAGTAGGAAACAGAAAGAGTACAAATGGCACTCGTAGCTCTAACATAATTGACGATAACGAATTGGGTCACTACACCAATGACCACCTTGACAGCTGATCGCTGCACACCATCAGCAACGAGTATATCCTTCTTCAAGCCGGTATACATGACTTGATAGGCCTACTCAAGCAGCGATCTTATATAAACCCCGTGAAGAGTTTGAAATGTTTTTATCCAGGAAGATTAGCCCACTCTATCATCTCAAGAGTAGCAAACCCTTGTTTCGCGGTCATTTCATAATAGTACGCGAAAGATAGGTTAGACAACATCCAGATGCCCATATCTTTCTTCAAATCGTCTTTTGCGATGTTCACCGAGTCGAGTGTGCTGCGCTGTACGAAGATGTTGCCAGAATATCCTCTGAGTGACATGTATGCGCACTTACGGGGAGGTTCCAACCGTCTAACCACCGCTTAATCGCGTCAAGATTTATCCGTAGTGCACCTGGATCACTAGCACTTCACATGTTTAGGTCGTCAGCATACAGAAAACCGCTGTTGGCATTATCATCTGGGAGGTCGTCGAGGTGAACAGGAAAAAGAAGACTGAGCAGTGACATCAAGGAACCCCTGTAGAGATCAGGGGGGAGATGAAAAGTCAAACCCGATTTGGGCATTAAAAGTTCTATTATTGGGAAAAGAAGTAACCCGGCGAGGAACCTTCCTTTGGGCGCAAAAAGCTTTTCGGTAATGTCTGAGGGGGCAATGTGGAATGTGGTTGAGTGCTTCGGCAAAGTCGTAGAAAATAGCGTCTACTACCAGACCATTGTCTTTGGCATCCGTCTGACTATCCACGATGATCAGTATATTGTCTATGTACGACTTGCTACAAAGGAAATCAAGCTGAATGAAGGGGAAAAGATTGTTCAGAACAAAGTGCCCGAGGATGGCGCACCTTATCGGGCACCAGGTGTTCACCGTCTGAAGCGCGGAGGGATGGAAACCAAAAGGACGTCTGAACTGCGAACTCTAAGGAGGAAGAAGTCCCTAACAGATGTACTGAGGGGCGGGAATTTGAGATGTGAATGACAGTACGGCGATGGTTCCTTAGCCCATATCATTTCCGCCTGATACCTCAGGCTTTGTTTCGACAGATACCGACGGACGTTGAAGGTGGATAAAGCGTCACTGAATGGGTAGGTGGACGTCTAGGACTAATAAACATACGGTTTGCCTTAAAATCATATATCCGTAGTTTCTCCGGCAACAACTACTGTTGATGGCTAAACCCCTATATCGTTGCTTAGTACCGTGGCTAGCAGTATACTTGCGCCCAGGTAAAATCGATTGTGAAGAGTACATTAAAGTGTGACTTAAGATCAGTTAAGTAACTAAGTTTTTACTCACAGATGGTTCGCAATGACCACCTGAGAGAAGTCCTGATTACGGTCTTTTTGAAGAACATGAAACGAAGGGATTTTTCTACGTCACTCATTATCAGATCATTCGGGACAGGGTGAGCATTGATCACTGGAAGTCCGCCTTTAGGTGCACTGGTCTGGGCATCTAATAGAGGACTGGTTTTCACGTTCATAGCACTCTGTTTTGAGGCAGCTTCAGAAGCATCAAACCGTTCCGATAAACAACCGAAATAGTCTCACAAATTTTCTCAAACCAAAACTTGTCGTGAACGTTCTGAAAGCGCCCAAAACAGCGTTTTTTCATGTATCGTTGTTCACCCGTGTTTCACCAGGAAAATTTGCTATTTACTTATTGATCTAAACCCACCTATTCTTGTTTGTCATGTTCGTGCGCTCGTATGGGTCTTCAACTCGTGAAACCTTGGCGCCAAATTCGTTAACCTTGTGTTTCCTACCCTATGAACCTTCATAGACGAATCTTTGAAAGCTCCCCTCATTCATTCCGACCCCGTTAGGGGAGGACATCAGACTTGACGCTCGCTATGAACTAGTTACATTAATGTTCCTCTACTTGCGGCATCTCGGCATTGGCGGACCAATTGCACACTGATCGGATATCAGCTGGCGCGGTATGAACCAGGTCAAGCCAGAGCAGCTGACCTCACTTTTCTTAACACATATCGGAAGGCTATGTCTGCAGTACCTTTCCGGAAGTGACTTCGTTAAGACCCAGGTATCACACCGGCGTGCCCACTGTACGATGTGTAAGATACTTTAAACATAATGGCTCACATTATACATGACGGTTAGTAGGTTTGTCTGCCGTCCTCTTGATGCGTGTGACCGCATCTGTCAGTTTTTTTGGCATATAAGCGACAAAGGCGTCACACACATTTCCAGCTTGTTCGATCGCTCGACGGTTGGATCCTTAGTCTCCCTGGCCAGTCGCGTATCGGTAACGTTCAGCAGCTTACGAGACCAAACGAAATGTTCGCATAGTATGCGTTTGATCAGTCATTCATTTATGTTTTTAACCTGTCTTAATCCTTTTGCGTAAACCTAGTATACGCACGCAGAAAAGTTTAAAATGAGAATCTTACAACTCAGTCTGCGATGTGGCCAATTCCTAGTTAACAACTATCACCGGGGCAGTGACTTATGCCTGCTCGCTGCAGTTATTTTTGGGGATAACGGAAACTTGAAGGCCACCGATGATAATTGAGGAAGATTCTACACGCCCGATCCTAAGTGACATTCAAAACATTTGCAACTCACATAGGCAGAACAATTATTACTTTTGATAACGATTGTCCCTACCAGATAGCGACACCCGACATTGTGTTGATTGGCCAGTCCCTAGAAAGCCTGCAGAATCCCTTGGATGTGCTCGGGCAAGACGCAGACAAAGATCGTGTGTTTTCAACCACGAAATGACATTCTGATGAACACGGTTTTTGCTTCACTTGAGGCCTATAAGCCCTGGTAGTAGAACGTGCGAGACTCGTTTAAAAATGACACATAACTACCGACTCCATCGGTGGACGATTCCTAGGTCATATTACGGCGCCCCTTCAAAGCAGTTGATATCAAGAATCACATGCTGAATAGAGTCCTTTCTACGACTTTTGGGGCAACCTGCCTTTGCATGTCTGGTTGCTACTACATGATGAAAAGGTAAATATTAGGGATACGCAATACTGGAGAAGAAGCTGCCAATTAGTGACCTTCAAAAGGTTGCGTCACAGACAACCAAACAATAATTAAAGGCAAAAAAATTCAGTATATTTAAAAAAAATGAACGTCATGGAGACACAGCCAAGCTAGCTAACAAGAATGTATGTTTGCCGTAATCATGCAGGCAACGAGCTTTTTTTAAAGGCAAAACAAAACTTGGAAACGCATCAGAGAAAAGATTAAATGCACCGAAAAATATACCAGAGGAGAGACAAAAAAGGTTGAGATTTTTTAGAAAAAGTCAGATTCCGAACCAGGAAGGGACAGTGGTGTTAACTCTGTAATAATACCATCAGATTCGTTAGGATTTCGGCGCAATGTCACATCTTCAGTCGTGGAAGTGCTCATTAGTGTTTTTGGAGAAGCTGTAGGCGAGTCATGAGCTATCAAAGTGAGCTGTTCATCTGATTGACAAGACCGATGCGAAAGGCAGTTGTGTGTACGCAAGTTCTCAGCAGTTCGCCCGTCAATTGGAGGGAACATAGCGGCCAGACCGAGAGAGAGACAAGCGGCGACCTGAAAGATCAGACAAAGAGGAGAGGCAACAGCCAATACGAAGCACACGAATACAATAAGACTGACAACCAAAAACAAAAAATCAGCATACTGGAATGGACGGTGCAGCAGAGAGAACCGGAATACGACCTTCTGTGTCCACAGCATATAAGTCAGCACCTCGTTGTATTAGTGCCTCTGTAACAGCTGCCAAACCGGATGCAATCGCCAAGTGTAAGGCCGTGCGCTGAAATCGATCCGGTTGCATGATTAGACCGATATCACTGATACTAGGTAAGGGGACGGAAGAGAAGAAACCGGAGGTAACTCCAAAATGTAGACGAACAAATAAGCAAAACACGTTGATAAAATGAACAGATTAACTGAACACATAATACAACACATTAAGCGACTGTGCTGAACGACGCTACCCAAATTGTAATTACCATAATGGTTAATCTACAAAGAAATGTTTTTCGGCATTCATTGTTCAATTGAAGATGAAACTCCTTTGAGTCTTAACAGACAAGTCAAGTGTGGAATCGAAAAGTAACCTATCACACGAGAAAAGTTCAGTACATCCAGGTCAACCAATCGGATGGATAAACATGATTATAGGATTGAACAACAACGTCAGTAATCCGCTACTAGTGCACACTAGGCTGAATGAGAACAGTACGCTAATAGTACATTCCGAGAGTAGATTGTGACAGTGTATCCTCGAACGTTTTCACACTCAACATTCCACCACAACAAATATGTGGACACTGCCATTTCTATGTATTGCACCGCAGTGATGAATACCGAAGGAGGTTGGTGCCACACCGGACAAAATTTACTGAGGCATACACTCCGTAGCGGAATTAACGATCTTAACAAGATGGCTGCCTATAAGACAACATCAATGCTGCTTGACATTCATGTAACAATGAACCCATTGCTTGAAACACAATAAACATGTACACATAACTTGTATATTGTTCTGGATTGTGCAGCAACAATCTTAACTTCAAACATACGATTATGAGACCTGACAGCTCCACAGTGTTGCCGTTGATGGTCCGCAGACCTGAAAATAAATCGCAAACATGTGATCCGAAAACCAACACGGCATTAGACAGTGACTTTTTGTGATAAGTTAAGTTACCAGTTTTCACGCCCTATAGTATTTGTTGTTGTGTGGTAAAATAGGGTATATATGTGGGTTGAATACATTCAGATCTAACCATAGTCCAGGCAATCGGAGCCCGAGTTTGCAACCAAGTAATCGGTAGTCGGCGTCTTTGTCAGTGACCGGCCTACTACGATTACCAAAAACAAATGATCAGGAAGAAATACTGAGAGATATTTGCGAACAAATGTGACAGGCTGAAAATGTAACCACAGACAAACCACAGATTTGGGTTTCGCGCCATATGTGCCAATATTATTCATAGACTCCAGTTGTTCATACCCGGATAGCTGGCTAGTACAATTTGTCAACATGGACAGAGCCGAAGATGTGAAAAGAAGGTTATGCGTCGGGTAAAACGGTGCAGCACAAACGCATCAACAAAAGTTCAATCGTAGATAGTCGTGAGACAGAGTGCGAAGTAACAATCCTTTCGTTTGAATACAACTATGTGGCTAACCTACTACAAAACATTTAGAACTGTCAGTTATTATGAGAAGACCCACATCGTCACCATCACACTACTGATTCAGTGCCACGTAACCATAAGGAGAGTAGAAATCAGTTTAAACACTAAAAAATAGGGGAGGGATGAAGTACTGAAGCATTATACCAAACACAAGCAGTTAATACTGAGGTGCTCACAACTTGCGATCAAACGTTCAAATTACAAGTAAGGGGAAGGCGGTATCTTATGGTTACCTTGCTTCGATAATTGTCAAAACTTTGTGGAAAACTTAACCAAACAACTCCAGTAAACGTGATCAGTCGCTAAATCTCTGTTTCAATTCACAGGACAAGTGGGTCAATGAGATCGCGTATCACTTCTCTTTACCAAGTCATCAATTGGATGTCTCGTGTATTATGGTGATGAGCTGGAGATTCGGTTAACAGTGAGCGACATAGTGCACGATGCGGTTGATAGTCTTAATACATGACCAATCTTTTACATCGACGTATTATGAGGGTTTGGGTGAGTGAACGATCCTCGTAGCTAAAAACTGGTTACATAATTTACTCGTTACTTACCAACAGATATCATCCGATGTGTGCGAACAAACGCAAACAGCGACAGTTATGGACTTTAGTACAACCTATACGGTTGGACCTGAGGGGTCGTCAAACAAAATTGATCTTACTGTTTGTTTTATAATGAAGACTCAACAGTCTAACTGAAACCACTTGTTGACGTCAAGGACGTCCCAGACCGCAGAACACAGCCACAGTCATGAACTCACTACATATAGACCTTTCCGAGATACAGGTCCCTAAGTACACGTGCTAGTAATCAAATGACAGATAGCAAAAGTCGCAACTCACTGGTCCAGTATGATCAGACCAGCCGCATCTGTAGGCGCTGTACATGCATGATGCAATACGGTGCGACCATTCACATCGTGCACGTTGAGAGATAAACTATCGAACAAGACATCCCCTGACATAGATGTGTTCAGCTGAGCACGCAACTGGTTGTGCACAGCCAACAGACGTTCGACACAAGCGCTGGAACCGACTTTGGCCGAAAGCATTAGGGCTGTGCATCCCTCGGAATCTGGCTGGGCGATGAATGAGGCGAACCGAGTTCGATCTGTTGGACTGGAACGTGCCACTGGTTTAGCAGAGCTTGAAGAATTTAAATGTAGCTCAGCTTGACGAATTATCTCTTCCATACAAATAACCTGAAGAATGCACAAAGGATGTATATGGCATTTGGATCAAGAAAATATGTATGAGAAGTAAATTGTGTGAACTACGGAAAAATTCCACGCTGTTTCGAAACGGTAGTTTAGTGTGGATTTCTTTCTTGTCAGCTGCGTAGACTTTGTCTACCGCTATCCGTTGCTGGATGGGCTTAGCGATAAACTGCTAGGGATATCCACCATTCTGAAAAGTAGTCGTACACATGCGAAGTTCGATAGCTGAACGATCTAATGAACAAATATATCCGGTGTGCGCAAACAACGTAAAAACCAATATCCACTTGTTCCTCATTGGTATGAAACCTGTAAACTATGTGTAGTGGCCAATCCAGATTGGCTTTCGATACACGAACTTCCTTATTGATGCGTAAACACAGCGCGATTGACGGGGATGCTTATAAATTGTAGGCACTCATTCATTTACAGTTCACGTGACTATCAAATTGATAAGACAGGTGCTCGAACATTCAACTGTGTCACTGAACGTTTGTTTGAATCGAATAAACATGAGAATATCATCCACGTACTGCTTACACAGTGACAATACTGAAATTCCCGTAGTAGTTCACCGTTCAATCATAAACCTGGAAATATCAGCTAGCACCCATCCCAACGGGCTCCCCACGGCGAATCTACCCATCTGCTGATAAGACTTACGTTGAAAATTAAAACTGATGCTTTCCATGAGTAGTAATATAGAGAGAGTTGATTTGTAGCCGATAAGACTCACGTCTAGATAACACATTACGCAACACATCGTAACATGTCTTCTTTCTGCACTAATGACATTACGCTTATTTTTGTGGTTGTAACACTCGCATTACCAAGTACGACGCCAAAGAGATTGCGTTGTATTTTGAAACGACATTTCCACACGTTCGAGTCGTGCAGTGGGACATGAAGAAACTACCTCGTTGAATACCAACAGCATTAAGTTTAATTATATCGAGCTACTTACAGGTAACGAGTAACATATAGTAAGAAGCAAATAACTCATTTGCGGCAATTTCATGCGGGACATTTCCTCATTCCCCTAGGAGGCTCAATATCACGAGGGACTGCCTTAAATTTAAAATTACCTGGTTGGACAGAGCGGCGATATGTAAAGCTGTTCTTTCATGTGCGTCTTTGGTGCAAATGTGCGGTTCACCAAACTTGTCCAGCAGTAATTTTAGGCACTGCTGGTGGCCATTCTGAGCGGCACAATGCAAAGGAGTATAGATGTTACCCTGAAAGTAAATAAAAACAAGTAGTTGATGAATTCAAATAGCTCGGTTAGAATTTACACAGATTATCGGAATAATAATGAAGTGTGGCTGAGATGAAATCAACTGTGTCGTCTTCAAATAAAACGGTGTACGAGGCAAGCTTGATTTCGTTACTAATCGCGGGGTTATCGATCGGAGTTAACAGACAGTAACTGTGTCTCCATTTCGAGACGATCGGGCAACCTGATCATTACTCACAGGCGAAAGTAGTTGAGTGTTCACATATGATAATTCGGCCGTGCCTAACGTGAGATCAATGGCGCAGTGGTAAACACGGTTGCTTGCTCATGAACAGGGTGTCCGTGGTTCAAGTCCCGGCAGTGGCGATGATATGCACTACTGACGAGCTCCAATGAGAGCGAAACTCGAGTCTAGTGTTTCCTTTCGAAAGGGGCCGACTGGAAAGTCTATGGAGACGCGACAGTTGCGATCAGTTGTGGGTGACGTTTAACTTGAAACATAGAGAATAGTTAGTACGTGTTCGTTAGACGTTTGCTCGTTGTTCACAAACGTCCCTTTGCTAGAGACTAGCAATGTAGTGATTGACACATCAGCATCAGGTATAACACTAACTTCGATCGGAATAGCCAAAGCACTGTGAGCAACGTTCGCATGAAAGGTATCTACTATATCACCGACTCCCCCATTGTGGATCTCATCGAACTCGACTGGATAGAGAAGCCAGACTTATTCGACAAGTGAAACAACAGTATATGGGACCCAACACACAGACATAAACAGCACGGTAAGTAGATTAGCAGTAAGTCTACAATTAGCTAAGCAGCGGGTATGCATCAGTCTCTGCAGACACTCTTGAATGTCACACAAAAATAAAAGCCGACATTTTACTGAGTTTAGAAGTGAAGTCTCCAGTGTTGCCATTCCACAAGTTAACTGCAAATCAGACCGGCCCCAAGGTCTCAGTCATTCAGTCAACTATTCTCGGCATCTTCGGCCAAAGGCTGAAGACACCAGTGGATGGATGTCGCACAGTGAAAGAAAATTTTACAACCGATGAAAACTAAAACGAAGAAACGACAGCACAACGGAAAAAATGGAACAAAATACGGTCGTGGCTACAACCTTGATCAGCTGGCTCGGAGATCAGAATTTATCCGGGGTCGAGTATGCTACGAGTTGTTGGTGGACCCATCGGACTGGAGACCTCACACTAATAAGATTCGTCAAAGGTCTGGTATTGGAAATTCCATGGTTGAAACGAAAATGGAAAACTGGCATCGACTGTTCATTCATTCAGACTGGCATTGTGTTTGACCAGAAGGCTTGAGCTGCTGCTTACCTCAACAGTGACGTGAAATGACCTAAAAGAACTTTCCGTCAACAAAAAATGGTTGCAAGTGGATAAAACAAGCTCGAGAAGGAGGACTGGATATCTAACTAGTCATCAATCAGGTAAGCGTATCAGCTGAAACGCTCAGGACCGTCACTGTGTAGAAGGACCAACCGGATGAGGGTTCTAGTTGAGCCAATACAAGTGAACCAGAATTTGCAACGACAATATCGATGTTGACTATTTTAAGAGGTGCTGTTGGGGATAGCAACCATTTAGTGAGCAGTTTCGCTTCCACATGAGGTCTTTCTTTATATCGGGTCAAAGGTGAACACAGCTTGACATCCCCGATAGAATTTCATTTGAACTTAACCAACACCAAGGTTCTTTCGTCCTGTTACGAGCAAGTCACGTCCTAACGCTCACGTCAGTATCAGAAGATACTCTTGAAGACAGACTTGTTTTAGTCAACTTGTATCGTGTTGTATGATAATGTCTGTTCCCGTAGCAGGGCTTGTGTTACCAAAAAATGCACGTATTCAATTCGAACAACATTAATGTGCAACTTCCACGTTTGTCATCACTTCTCGTTCATGCGTAAACAGCTAGATTTCTGTGCTGTCCTTTGGACCAACTGTTACGACAGAATATTCCACCCGAAAACGAGTATATAATTCTGCCCGCAAAGTCATGCGTCTGATACTTAAAGAATGGCTCAAAAATGACAGCGAAGTCTGACGAAAACAACGCTTTATCGATACGATGCGAATTAGCTCAGCCGGGAAGATCGTCCAGTTCATAAGAGCTACGAGCAGAAGGAAACCAGGTGTGAGTGAATCAATCTACATGGCGAATAGTAAGCCCATTCACAGCTTGTAGAGGCTCTCCAGACCATAAGTGACATTTACCAAAGCCTTCGATATCTCCAGTATTCCTTGATCTGCGAATTTATTCTCGTCAACGGAAACCAAAGTCGTATGTGCGAACAGGTCATTGAAACATTACGAGCCGTCCAATCGAGACGAACTTCCCAGGCTCTCTTTAACAACTGAAATCAAGTCCTAGTCAGACAGCCAACGCAACGCTCCAGAAGCATTGAGCTAACGGAGTAGTCTTAAATGATCGTTTTACAATTCAGCTGCTGAAGAGAGTAAATCTCTTCTTGTAGAAAGTAAATACCACCCCCATGTGATTGCAACTTTCGCATTCAAATAGACTTCTCAGTCGAGTTCTTTTAAGTGGGTGCACTCGAAGGCTCGATATTCTTTCTGATCAAGATTCGCCGGTGAAGTGGGACCTGGAATCCAGTTCGTATCCTCGTGAGTAAACGATCATGCCTAGACAAAATCAGATTACGGACCAAAGCTCCTGTCCGTAAACGTCGAACATTGTGACGAGACAATTAGTACTACTGATATGCGACCTGTTCGCATCCTCTTGACGTGGATAACCGTTTCGAACTGTAAAGAGGAGGGTTGTTGATTCTAATCTTCTTCAGACTTGCCTTATTTGATGAGTTCAAATGAGGACGAAATCGGTTGTGCACTGTCAGTTTGAGGGCAGACGTCGCAAAACGTAGTAAAGCAATTTGCTGTTGTTGTTCACCTTTGGACACCGATTGGACAAGGTATAAAAGAAGTTATTTGTGATCCAAATTCACGTATTGGTTTTGACCTTTAGTTCTAACGATGTGAGTGCTATCTCAGACAGAACTCGCATCGTCGGATGAGAATTAGAAAGCTCATCTGTCCCATCGCAAACTGAGGACCCATAAAAAAGATGATGAAAACAATAGACAAAAGAATAGAAACATAGCGTTACGTGACTATCGGAGATATTTGGGGACATTGCATGTAAATCCCCAGATGATATTCTACCAGCAAATGAGAATATCGACGAGTTGCTCAAACTCTTAACAATCCCAACGACACCACTGGAGTAAGAACGAATGTAACATTACTGCCTTAATGATCACATTAATCGATTACTGGTTTTAGTCGCTTGCGCTGTTGCCCGAATGATTAAGAGAGATGCTCGCCAAACGATATTTCATTTTGGGTTCATGCGGGTGTTAGAATGAACGCATCTTAAGGTCTGAGAGATGTATACACAAACCCGTTGGTAAGCATGGAACATGACGTCTTCCGTTGCAGAATAACAACCGATCACAGATCAGGAAATTAGCTTTCAATCATCTTTATTTGTTCTACGGAATGCACACAGCTCAAGTATTTCAGAGTACTGTGAAATTTTCCTGTTCATTCATCAGTAACGAGCTATAAACATCCATCCATAGAGGTCACGAGCTTGACCAGGCAATATGGTAGCTCAAGTCGATGGTTAGTGCAACAATTACGAGGAATATTCTAGAAAAACAAGACTATCACGGGGGAAAAAGGAAAAAAGTGGGATCACACCAAACAATAAACAATGCGCACACAGACAATTCACTGACTGTAGTACTTTGCCATCTTAGATAACGTAGTTACCAAGCCATTTGAGTGAATACAAAATTAGCAATCGGATAGGCAAGCATACCCCATTTACTCAATGGGGGAATCACACTTTTTATATCCTATGACCACCGCTCGATTGGTAGATTTAGCGAATAAAGTCCGGTGAGGCAAACGCTAGGTGACAAGCCACGCATGTGACACAACTAGCGCGAACTGTGTAGTTCTACTGTAGGGCCACATGGTCGTACATCTTAGTGTTTTCAAATACGTACTGGTGAATGACCACATTGCTTGTGTGATTATCTCACTTGATGTGAACTAACTGGCGGAAACAACGGCGGTCCAGTACACCGAGTTTGTTGATTTCCTTGTCGCGAATGGGCCACATTTCCGGACCATAGATTACAATGGATCATAAAGTAAGCATTACACATCTTTTCTTTCAGCGACAATTGAACACCTTTTTGATGTCATAGATGTCGAGGATTTGTACAAGCAACACGTGCCTTCGTTATTCTGATTAATCTCTCATCAGTAGTGGGTCAAGCTGACAAGATAGTGCTACTCAGAGAAACAACAACAAAAACATGAAAGTGGGAACTCCCAAGACCTCAAGAAGTATTGCACTTTGAAGGTGCGAAGAGCATTCTGTACAAGATATCCCGGTAGTTTACCATATCCAATATGGTTCGTAGGCCTTCGCAAGCAGACAGGGAGAAAAAATTGTCTGCATACATCAGATCGGTCTACATGATGCCGAAAATAAACTTTACGCCAGCATCTTTGGTTCTGTACGTTCACGAACGAATAATTACGAGCAGTTAACTGCCGCGGATTTATATGTGGATGTCTCTCAAGATCTCGGTCGATCTGTACGTTTTTATGTGAGTTAAGACAAACTATCTACTCTTCCCCGTTAGGAGTTTTGAACGTGTGTGAAATAACTTCGAACCGCAGTATGTGTATTCCGACGGCCCCATTCCAGTCGTCCAAGGGAAATCAATGCTTCGAATAGTGTTACGCACTTGAATATACAATAAAATGAAACAATGAGAGTTAACGGCAAACACGGAGATATGCGAAAACACTCACCCTCAGTCGTTCGCTGGGAGTGTAAATTAGCAAGGTCTGGATGCAGTCCACATGTCCACGGTAGGCAGCGAAATGAAGAGGACTAAAACCATATTGATCAAGAGGGCAAAGAATATTTCGAGCGTCCACACTATCAGGTGCATAACCGTACTTTATTCTAAGTTTCGTCAAGTAACGCAGTAGATATCTGACAGTCTTTAGTTTCCCACCAGCCGACGCCATGTGCAACGCGTGACGCTGACGAAAGTCACGAATCGTGATGTCCGCACCGCGCTTCAAAGGTAGGATCCACGTGAAACAGGACGAGTAACCACAGCAGAGTATGATTCGAAATATAAATAGCACATTAGACAAATGAGATAAACGCCTGATATTTTCATGATGACTGAATAACTGGAAAAGACTTGAATGACCAGAGGAACATTACCAAATACACTTACGACCGGTGTGCTTTGACACTACTTGCACAGTTTGTACGATGTAATATAATAATAATATGTTTTACCATAGTCTCATCATCGTTATTGTCAACAATGCAACAGTAATTCGCACCGATACCTCAGTGAGGTATAGCCGAATTACAAATAAAAGAGAGATGACTGAAGCTTACAAGGTGACAAACTAACATCAAAATGCTTACATTTAGCAGGCATGTAAGTTAGGTTTTCTGTCCAAATTAAGTAGTTATCGTTACTTACAGACACGTCAGTAAACTGACGGTGATATTCACTCAGCTGTCTTAATGGACGTCAGGAACCACAAAAATTGTGGGTTATAATGGTCTCAACCCAGAGAAGAACCCGATTTGTAACGAATAACCCAATGAAAAACGGTGTGGCGAACAAGCTCGTTTTTGGTTACTTATCATCAGGCCAAATACACAAATTTTATATGAAACAGTGTGGCTGCTTGATCGATAGAACCATGTACACAGGATACGATTTTCGATTAATTGTCGTTCTTACGCATATTAAACTTGGAAAATGGCTATCCGGAACAAATTATAGACAAAACTAAACAACTTCACGATAAAAAGGACAGGGTGTCTCTAACGAAAAGGAAAGTTGTGTATATTTTGTTACCATTCAAAAGAGACAAAGTTTGCCAGGACACTTACTAGAACACTCAACACCGTTACTAATCAAACCTTCTATGTTACCAAACTGCGCGTTTGTTTCAAATCGACTCCAGCCTTGTGTTCAAAGTCAAAAGATAAACCGTCTCTTTCTTTGACTTCTTTTTGTGTGTACACTCAATTACTTGGTACTGTGGAACTAGTTACGTGGATCGCATGACCAGGGACTTATCTGAATGAATCCGTGGGCATAATCCAGCCTGGATCAATGGCGGAGTCACCAAGACAATTGCCAGCGAAACTATGACACAACTCGTCGATTCGACTCATACTGCCAACTTGGCCACTTTTTTCGTCCAATTTACAGAGTCAAGGGCGGCCAGTCAAAAGCCGTGAGATGTCGAATTTTGGCCATAATTGAGGCGATTGGAATCCGACTGAATAACCCATCTCTATGTACACAAAAACGCTTTACTCGCGCGTTGAGACTGTCATGGCCCACCACCCATACCACGACTGATTAAACTGCCACGGTTTGACTTACGTCACAAGTATTAGGTAATTGTATCAAAACGTTGTCTTCGTATGTATCTATGACACGGTTGACCTCAATTGAACTTGTTAGTTGTTTTGTTCACTTCGCCCTGACAACTATGCTTCATATAAATGTTATGCATTTCGTTTGAAGATGAACAACCGGAAACGAGCCCGTTCGCTACACCGTTTTTATTATGATTACATTGTGGATTTTTAACCATCTGTAATAACTACATTCGTTTATCCACGTCAAGCTGCCGTTTATCAACCTCATACCTTACATCTATCGACTGTGTTATCGGTAAAAGGCGCACGATGCGACAAGCAATTGGCTAGCGCCTTTCGTGCTTTACATGGCTGAGGGAATGAACTCACATGATCCCGGGTATTATATATTCTTCTCTTAACCCTGTTGATACTTTCGTGTTGGGGTCATCCGATGAGGACGGTTTGCTTCACTCTATGACCGTAAAAATGTGGTGCTTCCATGGTCGTCTTGTAAAGCAAGTAAAGTGGATACTAGATGAGGCCCAATTGTGAAAAGTCAGGGCTTCGGTTGGATTCGAACCAGCAACCGAAACACCACGCCCAAACGCGGCAAGCACTTTACCAGCTGCACCACGAAGCCACACCAGAAGCTCAGAAATATCACATTCGGACTCTGTTACCCACCCGTTCCACTATGTCATATGGAATCCACCAAATAATCCAGTCGATTGACTGCCCCGGCAGGATTTCTCGAACAGTTCACGCTGAAATCTATTAATGCCACTGCTGAGCATAGAAATTGTATTACTAATAATTAGTTTGACAGGTTTATGATTTTAGATGAGACTCAATTGGGGCAGTCGACTCCCTGGATCATTTGGTGGATTCCATATGAGACAGTGGGACTGGTGGGTAACAGAGTCCAAATGTGAAATTTCCGAGCTACTAGAGTGACTTTGTAGTTCAGCGCCTGCGCGTTTGGGCATGGTGTTTCTGTTGCTAATTCGAATTCAACCGAAGTGCTAACTTTCCATAAATGGGTCTTATCTAAAATCATAAATCTGCCGAACCAATTAGTAATCGGATGCATTTGTGTCGCCAGAGATTGTCTAGTTCGGAGAAAAACATTAGTGTGCGAAACAACAGCTTTTAAATCATTTATTATATAGGGTTGTTGTTGATGCAGCTTGAATTGAACCCGTAACACAACGAAGTGTGTGAAGTTGACAAGTTCGGAACACGAATGTTTAAAATAATACAGATTATATGATATGCCGTGTAGAATGAACAGTGGACCAACAACTCCACATAGAAAAATCACCCTAATGCAT
The DNA here is from genome assembly GCA_013368495.1 of Paragonimus heterotremus. Taxonomy (NCBI): domain Eukaryota; kingdom Metazoa; phylum Platyhelminthes; class Trematoda; order Plagiorchiida; family Troglotrematidae; genus Paragonimus; species Paragonimus heterotremus. Next base: position 27,799 of record LUCH01002408.1, read on the forward strand.
AAATTACACGAATCGAATGCAATGCATAAAATCCTCATTTGAATTTATACAGCGAGTACAAGGGACACCAATTTCAGTCCAAAACGAACATCAAAAGAGCTACGATAAAAGGATGTTTGACGATCCACTGCAGTCATAGAAGGTCCTAACGATCACTTGAAAATATCTACGTTCCAACCAAACAACCGCAGAGAACAGTTTACTGTTCACAGTTGACAAACGCAGTCATGTAAATTCGCTAACAAAACTGTGTTTGCTACCTTGGCAACGTTAAACCCTACGTATGCGCTCACCGGCAAGATTTAGGGTGCCTAGTGATGAACATTCTAAACCCGTCTAAACATTATGGGGTCATTACAAAAAAAAGCAAAAATGAATATTAGTGGAATATTCCATTCTGAAGCCTTTCCCAATCTGTCCAGCTCCACAACCTGTCAACTTCTGGAAATGAACACACAGACCTCTGTCTCTTAAAAATATGTGACAATCAATGAACGTATTCACAGACGGATTATGGAGCCAAGGAAAATCCCGTATCCTGGAAGGCTAGTAAAAGTAGTTCGATTCCCAATGTATTACAGACACTTTAGAGTAGACCTAGTTCTCACCCAATAAGTCCCTCACACACGAGGTAAATCTACTCTTACCAGACAATAATGGACACCTGACGGGCCGTCTTTTGAAACGGAAGTATGGCTAGTGTGCAAACAGAATCTCTCCAACGTTAGGAACTGCTCGTACTAGGCACGCCACCTAACTCTGGGTTCATGGCTGTGTTCATTGAACTTCAAATCCTATTAGATCGGTATATACATAAGATGCCTGCGTTACAAGTTCTCCGATACTCTCTCTAGTCCCCTAGCATAACCTACCAAATACGTACATTTGACAGAAAGTTGTTTCAATAGACTTCAGGGTTCTTTGTTGATACGGTAGCGCGCTATTCGCTTTATTCAAATTCCGCTCAAATTGCTCGTATCCAATTTTTATTTACACTCGTAAATCATACAACACAGTGGCAAAACATACAGTCAAAGATCTGTACTCTTCCAGTACACATAAACAAACCAAAATATAACCATTGGTCCATCTGAATTCAACATATTCCCGCATACCACACGTAAAAGTCTTATCAAACTAGAGCGCATCTAGTCATCATCAGCATTTCACAAGGCTAAAGATACACTGAAACGTGTACGTTTAGTGGCCCAGCTGAATGTGGAGTGCAACATGGCAAGCAGATAAGTCGTTGTATGTTTACATGAGGGCCTGGCTATGCCAGTCTGAATGGACGTTGACGGTAAGCTGGGCGATTGTGTATTTACCCCTTTCATCTGTTTGGTGTATTAATTCGGGGGGAATTGTTCTCAATCCTGTATATACATACATGTACCAGTGGTGAGAGAAAACCGTCAAGGAAACTTATAGTGAAAAGTAACGAAGAACATAATGTAAATTAGAGGAGCTAACCGTCATTTCGATACAGTAAGTAGATTCCGCAGATCGGACAGCGATATGCACGATCACAAACTCTGCAACCTAATATGCCATGAATAATCATAGTAAACCTAGCTATTCGCGTGTTCAATGTTTATCAAGGTAAATGCCTTCTAACTGCAATGGCGATTATAGAAATGTCAAATACTCTACTAAGATAAAACTGTTCAACGGTTTGAGTTTATCAATGGGGTGATGACACAATCACCATATAACCAGAGAATACACGTCAGTGTGAATCCGACAAATAAACTGAAAGATTCTACTAGTTCATCAGAGCAGAACAAAGACATATATTGCGATATGTTAACATTTCATTTACTCCCATCAGTCATAAACGTAAAACATGCCAGTTATATAAAACGTGTAGATAAGGAGAAATAGGGACTAGACACGTCTACAAGCACATCAAGTATTATGTAATCAAGACCATGGCAACCCCGATAAGTTGTCTCAACCACTTTTGTGCACATAACCTCGGCTGGTCTTCTTTCTGTACTAATGAAGTGATTAAACTGAACCCAGTGTTTCAAAGATTCTGTTGGACTGGAAAAAATACAAAACTCACTGAGAGCAACAGTTTCACGCATTCCACATGCCCATTGGCCGCAGCCCGATGAAGCGCTGTGCGGCCAAACACATCCGTTAGATTGACGCCCACGCTCGTCGGTATTTCGTTGGGCGGTGCTGTGCGATTGGCAATGTCGTCAGTCACGGAGAGAATGAGGTGTAAAATGGCAGGGTGATTGTTTTGTGCGGCAAGCATCAGAGCTGTGCGGCCGTGCTCATCGACTTCATCTAGACGGACGGCGGTTGAAAAAATGAGGTGGTGAATGGACAAAGAACAGAGAAACGAACACAGTGAACAGCTTGAATCAAGAGACACAAGGTTGAGGCATACAGATTATAAATTCGTATTGAACTTCTTATCAAATCACTCAAAGAAGTGAATCTTCAATGCATACCGGTTCATTTCCCTTCAGTAAGTAAAACGGGTAGGGAACTGGTGATTCAGTTTTCTGGTCAACAAATGAAAAGACCGACAATAACACGAACTTGAGCCAAATAAAACAGGATAAAGGAAGGATTACAGGCACGAATACGAATGGATGAAGAGGTATAACCAGACCGGGTTGAACTTATTTACATTTACAGGGTGGTTCATGAAGATTTAGGTGACATATTGTCTAAATCCATCTCTTAGCTAACAAACAATGAACAGTATTTCTTGACATCGACAAAATCATCGACTTTCGTGCAATCATCTAAGAATGTCCGCATCAAGAAAACTGACACCAAAGCAGTCGCAACAATACCAAAAGCGACAAACACACTCACAACAGAAATCCGTCGTGGTGAATCTCGAGCTGCACTTCGTGGTGTTGGATAACTGGGACTGCGCGTCTGCATGTTTTAGCAACAAGTCTACCACTGATGAATGACCCTAACCACCGAAAAAAAAGAGAAGTAAACAGAATCATATGAGACATGAGGTCTGGGAACCTTGGTATCCATATAATAGACTAAACTGACCACCAGCACAAGTCACCGGAATTCACACACAATTAACGTCAATCAGATAAGACTCGTCAAATTCAGATGGGTAACGCAGATAAGAATGCAACTGTTACCAAATGCACAGGCGATCGTGCTGAAGAACTTTTGTCTGCTGGCGAAGATAAGAGATTTTTTGCCGAAATCGCACACACACGAACTCGACCGTCTGCAGAAAACAGAAATTTTACTGTCCTGTTCGAAACAATTCACTGGATTTAGATAAACTTGAAGAGATCATCACTGAAGAAAGTGACCAGTCGAGATTTATACTTTTCATTCAACCAAACCAAACAGACATGTGTATGACCGTCAATGGATCGTAGCGTGCCGCTACTGCTCTGTCCATTGGAGAACGCTGCGACTAGAGTCGGGTGGATAAATGAGTTCAAATGTAAAATTTCTCAGCTCCCTGCGTTGCTTCGTAGCTTAGCTGGTAGAGCGCTTGTCGCATCTGGGCATACTGGTTCTATCGCTGGTACGTATCCAGCCAAAAACCATGGGTCTCTTCTAAAGTTCACTCCGTCGAACTTCGCTGTTGAAATATGACGAATATTAAACGTTATTTTATCGACACAAACACACTCATAAGCCAAGTTATTTCCTCAGTGAGTTTTCGTTTCAATGAAACTGTGCTTGCTCTACAACTCGTTCTCTGTTTGAAACTAAAGTGTAACGTTGACATGAATATTAGGGATTATAGCGTTCTTTAAGAGATAGTCTGATAAGGAAGGAGAGCTGGAATAGAAGTGTCACACAAATTTATCATGTTAAAGGTTGCCTATAAATAGTCATTGACTCTAACCCCGTATAAGGACTGAGTAAAGAATGTTTTGTGGTCATTAATATGAATATCTACGGCCCTTAACTGAGGACGAATTCTTAACTATTATGAAAAATGCAAGGAATCCATCTGGACCCTTCAGCTAGCAAACTTCATGTGGGTATTTGATTTTAGTTGATGGGCAAACGTCAGTAGAACAAACCAGACGATGAGTGTCAGACAGTATGACTTAAGTCATCCAGTTAACTGACATTCACAGAAAACTTGCGATGTAAACAGTGAATAGGGTATTCACGATTAATAATCTCTCAACTTGAAATGAGGAATCGTGCGATTTGTGTGACACGCACGCGGAAGTAGCAGAGTGAGAACATGTGGTGTTTACGTTTCAAATTGTATTCCGGCATGACTTCTGATGCGTCAGTTTTGCGCCAAATGAACAAAATGTTTATCGAAAAGATTATTACCAAAAATAATTGATCTGAAACACAACACACAATTTCGAGCTAACCCGCATTAAACGGCAAGAGGATATTCTCTAATCCAACTGCCAAGTTGCAGAGAATACAATTCAGATAACATAAAGGCTTTAAAATTGACTTCGATGGGAATTTTGCTTCAGTTATTTTCTGTTAAACTGGTTGCCAAAGAATAAACTGAAACAGCAGTACCATTGAAAATGAGAATTTGTTCAAATTGTTCGCACACACACGATTACGCCGAGGATGTGTTACAAACCGTTTGCCAGAGTGAGAAAGTTAGCTGCGCAAATGGACATGTACACATACAGACGCTCGAGGAATACCGGTCAATTAGCTTAGTGAGGAAGAACAGGAAACGTGTGCGACGCGGTACTGGGTTTGAGTCAACTTGATAAGAACTTTTGCTAGCTGCTGTAACGGATCGTGGTGATCCGGTTCAATGTTTCCCTTTATTTCGCCCAGTTCTATGTGTATGCTGTGGATTGTGATATCCCACTGGTGTGAGTTTCAGCTATCAATCCAATTCACTGTATGCTCACTCTGCAACCAGGGTGAGAGTTTATGGACAACTGTCTCGAGCGTTCATCACTTCTAGTGGTGTTCGTCAGGGGGTGTCCGATTTCCACCTCCCTGTTCAATTTTGTCATGGACGACATTCTGGAGGGTGCCCTTCGCGAATCCAGTGGGCTTGGAGTTGAGCTTCTTCCTGACGCTAGATTGACCGATCTAGAGTATGAGGACGACATTGTCTTACTTAGCCCCTCTGCCGAAGACATGCAGACCATGCTGGACAGGTTGAGCGACCGAGCTGGTTTGTATGGAATGCGCCTCCAAAGTGCAAAGTGTTACTTCAAGATTGGGGCATTTCCACTCCTACTTTCTTTATCGCAGGTAATTCGCTTGAGACTGTGAACAGTTTCACATATTTGGGTAGCACCATCTCGTCAGCCTGTAATATTGCTGATGAGATATCAGCTAGGATTGCAAAGACACGAGTTACCTTTGCCAAACTGCGTCATCTGTGGCGTCGGAAAGACGTCCGGTTGTCGCTGAAGGGAAGGGTATATAATGCCTGTGTGCGTTTCATTTTGCTTTATGGTTCGGAAACGTGGCCTGTTCACAAAGAAGATATTAACAGAATTGCTGTGTTTAACCATCGTTGTCTCCGCCAATTGACCCATATTAAGTGGACTGATTGCGTGAGCAATGTGGCCATTCGCCGGCGCGTATTCCGGAATGTTCAGGATTCGCGATCAATTGGTCAACTAATTACGTTGCACAGCTTGAGATGGTTGGGTCATGTATTCTGTATGCCAGCTGATCGTGTACCGTACCGAGCATTATATGCTGAGGCTACCGACAATTGGGTAAAACCGCAGGGTGGTTAACCAACAACGTGGTCACGAAATATGAAGACCTTGACTGCTCCATTGAGCAAAGTGGGTAGGTATCGCCTGCCTAGATGGGGTCCTCGTGATCACTCAAACCACTGGTTAGAGACGCTATCCGAGATGGCGATGTGTCGCAGTCAATGGCGTACCTGTATCCATACCATTTCTAGTTCTTCCGCTTTGTCTTCTTTTAATAATTTTCAACCTTCTCAGTAACGTTTTCTTCCACGATATTCCACGTCACTGTTGAGGTGGGCAATGGCCCGAGCCACAGTACCTTTTGGTCAGGCTCATAGCTGTTCTGATGATGATGATGATGATGATGATGATGTCGATCAATCCGCTGATGAATTCTGCGATTGGGTAGTGTCTGTCGGTTGTCAAGTTTAAGCTGCGGGTTAAATTCGGCATGTTTGTCAACTGGTAACAGTGTCTGAATGATGAAGCTGACTGAGGTCGATAGAGTAGGGTTGACTTTCCCCAATTTTCCAGACGTTCACAAGAGTGATTCTCAAATATGGTGATCTTATTCGAAACAGGCTGGCTACAAAGTTTGTAAAAATGTGACAACTACCATATGCCGAAAAGCTATAGGAAATGAAAGGAATATCAGTTGTATCAGCTGAAATTACAGATCAGAAAAACGTTCTCTTTTAAGTGATTATCCAAGAAAGAAACAGAGCGAAGGTGACAGAATACAAATCAGGGCAACAAACGGCTGTCCACTTAGGTGTTAACTTAGGCTACAAAAGTGTTAACAATTTTCGGCCACTAGATTATCATTTCAATGACAATTGGTTGATAATAGTCGAACATGAAGTTGCCCTAAGGTTGTCACTTTGTTAAATGCCGTCAATAAAAATTCGAGTTCAGGTTGAAGTGAACAATGCAACTGAGTGGGTCGGAAGGATGGATCGAAGTTTGTTTTGTGACATGGAGACCCAAAGTTTGAGTTTCTAGGGCAGAAAATTCAACCACAGACTTCGCTAACCTTATTATTCACATCAAGTAAAACGCAACAGTCTTTCGAGTAAAATATCATCTTTTCTGTTGTCACTCTCATTAACATGGATAACCGGTGTCTTTTACTCAGAGAGCCAGTTTCCAAGAGCCGATACTCTAAACGCACTGACGTCATAGTTATCGGTTTCTGTATCTCTGGATGACGGCGCTGGGATTCATAAAAACTACTTTATAAAATCAACCTTGAGGAATAGGGGAAAGTCAACCCTACTCTATCGACCTCAGTCAGCTTCATCATTCAGACACTGTTACCAGTTGACAAACATGCAGAATTTAACCCGCAGATTAAACATGACAACCGACAGGCACTGCCCAGTTGCAGAACTCATCAGCGGATTGATAGCTGAAACTCACGCCAGTGGAATATCACAATCCACAGCATACACATAGAACTGGGCGAAATAAAGGGAAACATTGAACCGGATCACCACGATCCGTTACAGCAGCTAGCAAAAGCTCTTATCAAGTTGACTCAAACCCAGTACCGCGTCGCACACATGTTTCCTGTTCTTCCTCACCAAGCTAATTGACCGTTGTTCCTCGAGCGCCTGTATGTGTACATGTCCATTTGCGCAGTTAAATTTCTCATTCTGGCAAACGGTTTGTACCGCATCCTCGGCGTAATCGTGTACATGCTTGTGTGCACGGAAACAGTCTATCTAAATGATACACAACTCCTTGGTTAATTCTTTCAAAGCCACTTGTATTCTGTGCAAACGTGAACTACCAGACATTGAAAGACAAGTGTGCATGGTGAACATGTATGTCAAATTCACACATTCGCTAACACTCCTCTTTGCAGGCAGCCGTACTCTATCTCATAGTCAATTGTTTGTATTGTCCTAAGTGGCTCTTCCCGATAATTCTCGCGTAACTTACATACTCATAAAAGGCTGCTGGGAACTATCGAAAACGGTTCTTAGGAAAAGTGATCTTCTATGAAACTGTAGAGCAGCACAGGGATATGCCGTACAGCTTGGATTATCGATTAATAATTGTCAGAACAGAGCAAGGAAAGTTGTCGAACATGTGACATCACAATCCGGCAGCCCCCCAACAATATATGTGATTAAGCGTCTGACAAATCAGTTGCTCAAAATACATTATATCAGTTTAAAACAGGAAATCCACACATCCTTGGGTACAGATGAAAATCATAAGCTATTCGGACAGAAGGCGAAGTACAAACAGACCTGAGCGGCCGCATGGTGCAGGGCATGCCCACGGTAAACACAATCTTTTGCAACAATCGAAACTCCAGTATGGTACTTGCTATCTAACAGAAGTCGACAGATTGAAGCGTGGCCAAAGTGAGCAGCAAAATGCAACGGTGTGTGTCCGACCGCGTCAGTGACTCGACCAGGAGACATGTCGCCCAAATGTTCGCGAACAGACTTGTCCTTGTCGGCTGCCCACCGTCTGTCTATATGATGTTCATGGTCGAATAAGCCGGTGGATTTTTCCCAGGCATCCAGTAACAACTGATTGGTGAAAAATCGCGAAGTGAACAAAGAACAGATGTAGACAAAAAAAGATCTATCAACGAGACCGGACAGGTCGCTGAAGAGAGAACCATTCCAGACATACAGGTGTGTGGAAAACAAAGTAACGGTGGTTTACGAGAACACTATGGTTCGTGGTTTGCCTCAAAATAGCCATTTCGACTAACAGATGGGGGTTTCGGATGTCACTATAGTTAGATAGACAGAGTGGAAGACGGCCAACAACAGTGTCCGGTCTAGTCTAGACTGTGGAACTGCAACCACCACTTCCTGTCGTTAGGGCGTGTGCATCAGTGACCGCTAGGCTGGTAAAAAGTGTGTAGACGAAACCACAGATAAAAAGCTCTCAGTACTATCCAACTGAACATATTATGAGGTGAAACGAACAAAAGTCCACAAGTACGTCGAAGTGCAATAATTCTACAAAACGTTAAAACAGTGAAGGTCCGGAACAATTTTGCTCTTATTTGTCATTACTAGCGAGCGATCCCGGAATGCAAATGGTTGGTTCGTGAATCAAACATGTGTATTTCCGGCACTAAACGTCAAACAATACCAGATGTTTCGGCCCTGCGTAGAAATGCTGGCGACAGTAAAACTAGATTGAAATCTCGAAGCAACCGACGAGAAGCAAAATAGAACACTGAAATCGGGGGTTGGTTAAACTATACTGTTGTCATATATGTGAATTTATTCTATCTTCTTTAAAATCCAGATCGTGAATTTATGGTAGAAATGGTGCCCTGAGTGAAATCTACAACCTAACTGATAACTGAACGAACATCAGCTTACTTAGCATATACTGAATACAACACAAAGAAGCGTTGCTGCTCATCGGTGGCCTGCAAACTAACTGTTCCGGCCAAGATGATATCAACCACAAACGAACCAAACATCTCTGTTCCAAAGCGCAATACATCACCAGATTGGCCGTTACTTCTGGTCGGACAGTGACCTTAAGTATTCAGCTCGAACCATAATCGGGCCAGAAGTAACGACTGATCAAGGAAGATATTGCGGTCTTGAAAAACGTTTCAATTGGCCGATAGAAAAACGCAGCCCTCTTATTGGAGATTATTATTCTTCCGTACCAGAATGTACAATTCACACTGAACCTGTAGGGTACTGCTCTTCTGTGGTGTGCCTTGCAACACTACCACGTCCTGTCCGCTCTGGGAAACCGACACCATACTGTTCAGTCCTGATAAACACGTCCGGATATCAGTGACCAGAGGCGAACAAAGGGTCGTTCGTGAGATTTTGGCCAGTGGAATCCGCTGAACAAAAAATCGACGATGCACAGCTCAGCGTACAGTGAAACCTCATTGAAACTCCGGAAACAAAGCACTAGCAACCTACACTGGTAAACAAAAAAATCAGTGGCACAAGCTCAGCGATTCCCATGTTTTTTCAGATTACTGCCTCAGGATATTAGAGCGCAACGCCACCACTCTCGTTTCGCACGCCTTACCCGAACATCACGAACAGATTCCAACACAAAGCTACACACACCTCGTGACACAATCAAAGGGGCCAACCAATAGTGAACATACAGTTTAGCCACAACACATTTCGTAGTGTCAACTTTTCCGTTTTTACCTAGTTGAAGTAAGTACGCATCATACCGATAAATCGTTGTTTGACGTCGGTTACTTCTCAACGAAATAATGAGGAAATTAAAAAAGTGGCCTCCAGAAAGCTACATGATAATTTTGGTGGGAGCTAAACCCTTCGGTAAGTCCTTGATAGATGGCGAGCTGGATCTAGATTATTCCACTCCTAACATTTCAGGAAACCACCAGGAAAATCCTAACGGTTATGTACACTTCATCGTGAGGTTTCAATTACGAATAGTTCACTAGACGTAGTTGCACAAAAAGGTGACCATATATCTGTGACATCGAACATAGGCACCGAGGCATTGCTCTGCTGAAAAATTGCTATCCCGCTCATTTATGACATCACAAATAATAATATAAATGTAAGCAATGTGTTGATGGAGGGAGAGGCATTCCGCTCACCTCTTACAAAACTTAGATTATTCACGAGTCGTGTGAAATACGTCTAAAACTAACATCTATCGCCTCTCGAATCATCTCAGTAGGAGATCTGCTCATTAGGGCCATCCACACTTGATTACCTCACACGTCCTAACTGAGGAAGCTTTAAGCCGCAGGTACCCGCCCACTTTAAACGACGATAGGTGTTGTCACGGTGGACGAAAGATAGTTTGTTTTTCGATTATTTGAACAAAAACAGTATCGCAATATCCTTATTATAGTTTTTGTGGAGACGTTTAACGTAAACATCGAGTTCAGGTAAAAAAAATGCCTCATTGCGCTAGACATACATCGAATGACTATGTTTATTTAGCACGGATGGTCCAACCCCTTTATCCAAGTTCACAAGCGAAGATGAGTCTCACTGGAAAAGACAGCGCGTTCTGGCTTTCGACGCCATTTGGCGATTTCCCATGTACCTAGGTGTATTGACTTAGAAGCCATAAAATTTCCGTTTTCGAACTTTCTAACAGCTGCACCTCGCGGGGTGGTAGAAACAAAAAACGTCTACATTTACTGACTACTTCCGTTTGAGGCCACACTGGCAGTTCAACCACCTCATGCAGGAGACATTTAGTGTATGGCTTGCATAAGTTCTTTTGCTGATATATGCTTGTGTAGTTGAAGCACGCACCATGTGCGTACGTGTTAAGAGAGGAAAAATTATGTAAGCCCATGGGTTATTTTTTGCAGTCTCTTTAAACAATACACTAAGAAAACATGGATGTCAAATAATATTTCAGTATTATGGCAAGTAGTGATCCCAGTTGGAAATTTTGAAACAGAATATAACAAAGTTCTCCGCGAAGTATTGGACGATTTGATGGTCTTGTGGGGGAGAAGGGTGTTCATAGGTCAATGCAATGTATCAGCTTGATGTAGTAATATCGTCTTATGAACCTCAGACTGAAAGTTACCTAGGAGAAGATTCAGATTCTCGTATTTAACATGGTGAAAGTTGTCTCGATGGTTGGATACAAGCAGAGTGGTCGGACGTGATCTTCGGGCTACTAAATAAGATGTTGGAAAATCAATACACAGAACAGCGTAAGGATTATTCATACTTCTGCAAAACGTTCGTAGATATTTTTAGTAACTGAAAGTATCCGCATAATTTGTTACATTTGGACCTCTACTGCACATCCATTATAATGAGGTCCGTTCGTTGCTTATGTTTCTTAGTTCCACACGACAAGTGTCAATGAATCACTCAAGTTGGACTGTGTAATTCCGGATGCGTAGACCTCAAAAATGTCAGTATGCAACTTATCCAGGTGGGCATAACATACGATGTCTTTCAAGAGTATCAACTCAGCGCCATTATAACCATAAACAGTAATACCCCAGCGGTTCACACTGACGTTCAACAGCCATACAATTACAGAAGTAGTTACGTATAACATTAAACATTCGACATCAAAGTGTCTTCACTTTGCACAAACGACGCAATTGCAAATGAGAATAAGGTTGTATTTAAGAGATGGCTTCCTCGAAACTTCACTACCTCGCATTCACTTTAAAGACTACAAACAAAAGCAACATTCATACCATAGATCAGGATTAGCTGACATCTCATGTAATGCCCCTGGTGACTGACTGTATGATTCAGGAGGGCCAAACGCGGACTACGATGACTAACCTACTGATAGTCGTCTTCGTTTCCTCATACCAAGTCATCATCTATCCACCATACACTAGTCAACTGAAACATCCGAAAGAGGTGTGCGGCATGTTAGACGACTAGCTAGAATCTTTAGTACATCGTCTAGCCATATAAGTCTTTCAGCACTCAAAAACCAAGCAAAATGAATTCGTTATCAAGTATTCCTCCTCACTGGTGCTTACCGTCGGTGCCATTCGATGAGAAGGATCGAACGCCAACATCAATGATCGAATAGTTGATGTTCTGTTGTCCATTCTGACTTAATTTTGCACTACCTGTGTTGAGTGTGGACCCAATTTTAGCCTGTCAGAACAATGTGTGGATACTGCTTAGGAACGCTTTCGCGGACTTTGGTGGTTCGCCTTACTAGTGCTTAACCAGGAAGAGGTTGGTCCAACAACTGGCGTACCTCCCCTTCTCAACAGAACTGGACCAAGTTGGATCTCCAGAAGAATGGTTCGTGTTTGTTCTGGGAGGTTGTTACTTCAAAGTACAAAAATTACATAAACTGCAGGAATATTTCTTAAACAAGACTGTTTGTTCTTAAAGAAGGAGTTCGGCAAATCACAAAACAATATCTTGTGTCAGCTTATCCTATTTGTTTTGAACATAAGACTATCAAGTGACAGTTGCTCGAGGATCCCCTCGATAAATCCATATCGGATACGTGATGCTGATGAGGTGGGGGCAACAAAACAGCGACTATGGGTGAATGAATTGATAGGAGAACAGTGGTGTCGTCACTGACATCCCGTACTTTTGTTAGGATAGAATGAAAACCGATCGTCAGTTATATTGCCTCACACACTCAGTCAGGCATGAGAAGTAAAAGAGCGAGAAGCAAGTGTCCGGTTGTTTGAAAACCCAACACTTCATCTCTGAAACTACTTGCACACGAGCTCGGAGCAGGCCTGCTGAAACATTCAGCGTCCGTGGAATGTCAGTGTACGACCGCAGAAAGGGTGGCAACCACACCATTTATCGAAATGGAAACCGTCGGATTAACACCACAACAATCCGGTTTCATCAAAATGACCACGACATAGACATTCCTAAGACACAGTAGCAAAGTTGACAGAAAACATCGTAGTAATGAGCGATCTGCATGCTGTTTCGGTCAGTACTTAGAGTCAAGCCGAAGTTTAACGTTTTCACAACTGGGTCACGTCTTAAGCAAGCCATTTATCGGTAAAATTGTAATCGTTGTAGCAGTATGGGAAAGGGTCCTTCAAAATCACACTGCTTCCGTCGAATTTCGGCTGTTCGCTGTAAAATTAGTCGCCTGGAAGGACAGTCGTGATGAGAGATCAGAGTCCACATAATCACTGAATGAACAAGTTGGACGAGGAATAAAAATTAAGGGAAGTAATCAAACAAAAACAAATAAGATCACCTCCATGATTTTGTCGTTGCCACGCCATGCTGCATACAGAAAGGGTGACGGAGCTTGCAAGTGCTGGGTTATCTCGTCCTTGGGTCGGTTAAATTTCAAACTCGTGGGATCGGCTGTGTATGCAGTTGGGCAAGCAGAAAGAATTGCTTTCACAGCGGCCAAGTTGCCATAATTCACAGCAACATGAAGCGGAGAATACATTCGCTGAAAAAAAACGGAATGTGCGTGTGCATCACGAAGGAAACGCGAGGGCGAACGGAAAGAAAACAAGTCTACCGTGAACAAAAACAAAAACACCTAGTATGAGTTTACCGCAGCACGACGACCACCTGTAGACGAAACAGGGCAGCGGGAGCGACTGTTCAGACGTGAAGGTCAGACAAAATGAAGTCGAATCAGGTCACCATCGAGGACAAGGTCACTTTCAGTGTGAGTGGAATGAGGACAGATGAAAAGTATTTATCACAAGACCTCTACATACTGCTCTAACGATGAAGTCACCAGCTCGATGTGGTTGTACTTTATGGTCGAGGTCATTGTTTGAGGTGCAAAACAAAAGCAAACCACACATTATCTGGAACAAGATGAACGTACTGTTGACACATAGTTAACTTTGTAACAAGAATGGAGTTAAATTACCAAACTGAAATCAAAATAAGAGAAAACCATGCAACGAACGACTAGGAAATGTTTTGTAAAATGAAGGAACAGATTACAAATTTCATAATTATTATGTATGTGTATAACAAGCACGAACAACGGTCTTGGAGATTCTGACCAACATACGCATACACTGACAATAAAAGAGAAGTCTTTATAAGGAATGAGATACAACTGTGTACACTTTTATCCAGCGGATCATTTAACTCACCGAAAATGTGCGCCGATCAACTTCATTCTCGTTCTCTGTGGGTGGCCAAGTACTCATCGCAAACAGGTCCGCGGTCCCATCGATCAAGTGTTGGACCAACACGCCACTGATATCAAAAGCACAGGCCAAATGAAGCGCAGTACAGCCGAATTTGTCCGATACGTTCACGTCGGCTCCCAACTATATGCCAAGAATAGTAAGTAAGCTAAATAACACATGAACGAAACCCGCGAGTCTGTGGACAAAAACATCAAGTGCCAATGGTAATGGGGGAAAAGATCGCGTGGAAAACTATTCGAAAGGTGGCCAGAGATATGAAAGGATTTTAAATTGTTCAGAACTGGTTGTCTATCTGTCCACTGTTGAAGATAGACGAAACAAAAAGAAATGAGAGCTACGGACATATGGTTCTCAGTAAAAGGATAAAACCTCGTAAATACGTTCAACTAGCTGACACATTTCATGAGCGCACACAAAAACGATACATTTGTAATGAAATACATTCACGCGTATATAGTGTTATAACCGATATTCAGTGGCCGGACATGGTTCCGAACATTGACGTACTGCGGCGAGCGGACATGAACGGGATGGAAGCCCTGCTGATGTTGAATCAGCTTCGTTGGTTGGGTCACGTACGTCGGATGGGCGATGACCGTATTCCGAAACAGGTGCTGTATGGACAACTAAGACCACGGGGGTCAAAAGCGAAAACACCAGGATGCTGTGCAGGTAAGCCTTTCACGTTGTAAAATTGATTTTAAATGTTGGGAAGACTTAGTATTGAACCGGACAGCCTGGAATAACACGATTCGGACGGGCGTCCGCAAGTTCATCGGGCATTTATTGCAGGGGCGGGAACGAAAGCGCGCAGTACGCAGGGGAACCATCGGTGTCATAGGTCCCGGTGATATGACTATATGGCGTTGCGATGTGTGCGGCCGCAAATGCGCGGGCCGTTTGGGATAAGTAGGTCACCAGCGTACTCATAGTGCACCGTCGACGACGAGACGATGAATACGTTAGGCTCAGGTAGGTCGGATCAGCATATCCATTCTATTATTGTTAATGAATGCATCGACCAAGACAACGGTCGTTGGGAAACTAATCCGCTCCTCATTTTAGAAACTTGAGTGTCTGCGGCCTTCTACCTATTCTTTTCTTGAGTTTTGTTGGTGTATTGAATGACGAATCGTTTGCCTGACCTTTTCGTGGTTCAACTATGAATTTTTTTGTTCAACTTTATCCTCTGGAATGCACTAACATGCACTCGTATATTGAAATGCTTCTTGTATTACATGTTACATATCTTTCTTACCAGTTTAGATCTTGTCATTGCAGTCTCTCTCTGTTTACTTTCCGAGAGATAAGAGTTTCCTTTTCGTGCTAACCATTCAATTGGCTAACCAGCATTGACCAGCTGGACACAAAAGCCTCATTCACACACTTACTGTTCTAGTTCCCTCGGGTTTACATCGGATACGTGGTGGGTAAATGGAACCGCAAGTGGTGCAGCGCAAGTCACGCGGGATAATGGTTTGAAGCACAGGCGTCCTTGAGTTTCAGTCAATGTGACAGACTGATCCGTTTTGGATGCCGCTAACCATATCCGATGCCTATCACTAATTGTTAGGTCGAGGAAAACCATAACAAAGAGTTAACCCATTCCATGCGATTTCTCCGGATCTGAATCCTTACATTCCCTTCTCAAAGAGTCTACATGAAGAGAGGTGAGCGGAAAAGACAAGGTTATTGCGACAAGACGGCGATATGGCACAAATTCGTTGCATTTAGAACTCAATAATGACTGTAAGCAAATGGAAAGTTCACGAACTTTGTAGACATGCTTCAAATGATGTTGGTAAGTTTCGAATCAGTTCAGTCATACTAACAATCCACTTTTAAAGTTTATTTAATTTTCGCTATTTCAGCTTCAAACACTACGATTAAGAAATGTCTTTACTGACATACACACTACAACTTGGGACTTCCAACCTATACCCAAAGTTCACAGATTAATTTATGGATGGGAATGTTAATGATAAATAGGACTCAAACGCTCCACGCTAAACGAATGGTGCGTTCCAAAACCATGGAAAACAGTCTGTATGTAACAAAGGATAAGAATCGACGGGGCGGAAAGTTCCGTTTTGGTATGTTGACGTAAAATATGAATAGACGCGATGGGATCAACGCTCCAACAACATTGGGAGGGAGTTGTGCCACTCACCAAAAGTTGAACGATAGTCTGCATTAACAACTTTGCTGTTCTAGTATGAAGGCTACTGATTGACGTTGTCTACAGTCCCTGCCCTCAGAAGAATTGTTTCACCTACAAGCTTTCTTATCATCCTTGGTTATCAAGCGACAGGAAATAGTGGTGAAACACTATCTAGAGAAAAAGGGCACTTTAATATTAATGACGGATTGCGAGGTTGACGCTACTCAAACACTAAAGCTTGATGTATAGAATGCTCACTCTCCCCATGCAGTTTCATTGCCTGTACTGTCTGCAGCCTATCTGGTCAGCTCGCCTAGATTGTCTGTCCTATGAGAGTAGATTGTTTGTACCGCTTAGTAATCCAATGAAACATGAGGCTTGTTTAATTCGTTCGAAAATACCCAATGAAGTCACGAGAACGATAAAGTAGCAAACAAGACTTGTTTTCTGTGTTTGATTATCAGGCTAATTACAACACAATAAGTACGAAAACAGTAGCTGGGGTGAGTCAGAGAAATGTTCAATAGAAGGGATACGATTACGTCTCAAGATTCTCCAGTAGTGTTTCGGATACTCGCTGTTGTCGATGCATTGAGTCAGGAAACGAATTATTGTTCTGGTCTCGGCACGTTTCGTATAAAACCTCAGATACCTCCGAAGTGCTTTCAATACGATCGGGTACTTGGATTGTTTAAATCGTACGAAAATATCCAATAAAGTCACGAGAACGACAAAGTAGCGAACAAGACTTGTTTTCTGTGTTTGATCATCAGGCTAATTACAACACAATAAGTATGAAATCGCAGTGAAAGGCTAAACTTCTAAGAAATAGACAGATGTGATCGTTAATTATATCGATGCGGATTCGGTCGGTTGTGTTTATGGCTCATTTTACAGCCGGTAACTCATCCCCACAAGCCATACAAGGCGAGATTCGCGTTCGACTACGCTTGCCATGTTCGAGGAACATTACATGACAATAACGCGTCCGAAAATGGCGACTAGGAAATTTGATATATTTTTTCACTTTCGACGACTTCCACACATTGTTAGGGCCGATATTGGGTAGATTTTTCACCATGTGTGTGATTGAGACGGACAGATACATTTTACGCCTCATGGTAAAATCAAGGAGGCAGTAGCTATCAGTGCAGGCGGCTTCAAGTGATGTTGCTTTTTTTCGGTGCAGTCTGGTGACATCTCTCTCCTGGGTTTACTTTTAAAGTGTGCACTGAATGACCAAAACGGTATCTTCTGTGTAACTGCTGTTTAGGAGGTTGAAAGAACCTTCTACATGAATTCGGTGGTACTCGGCCTGAAGTCTTCCCTAAATGAAGGTGGACGGAATCTGATGAACTGGTCAGTCAACGTTCCGGAGGTTTTTGCTCGTAAACCTGAGAACTAACGCGTTCGAATTAAACTCGGTAGAGATCCGCAACTTTCATTATGATACTGCGCCTTGGAAATGCAGTGGGATGGTAAAGCCAAAGAAGACAACCTGCAATCATTAACAAGGCGAAGAATCGTATTTTATCACATCTGTATGTGGTCTACTGAGCCTCACAGGTCCGGTTTTTCGACCTCGAAGAACTCTGCTCTGGAAGTTTTGTGAGTGAGGCCCCAAACAGAACACGAGGCGAGAGCAACACCTTGTCCACCAATAGCAGGACTGCAGCTCCAAAATAACAACTGAGCAACTAAAACCATTGAGTGATGAGGACAACTGATAATTTGTCGGGTTCCTTTGTGTTCAGAAGATTTCCAAATGTCTCACGACAAGCCCACGGAACGGTTACCTGCGCTAGGAGATGGCCCATGGTATTAACATAGTTTGCTACTTAGCCAATCTTTCCTGCAGATTGAGATCATTTTGTGCCACTGTGCCCGAATCACAGAAACTATATTTAACCTTTGACAGGATAGTGATCTGGATAGATTGCATGACTGCCCTTCAAGGTGCTCACTTTCCTACTACTCGTTTTCAAACACTTGTAGCCAATCGTGTTACCATAATACATGGGATGTCTGATACATGTTGGTGACACTGCGTGATCAGCTGAACCAATCACATTGATACGGTAACACACGGACTTACGACAGGCCGTCACTGATATTGGATACCACAAAGCTAAGCCTAAGCTAGGAACATCCATCATTTAGTGAATGTAGTAAAAACCTTACTAAAATCTTCAGTGACAAATTTTAAAAACTCTGAAGCAGATGTGAGGTGACACCGCAGACACTGTGTCCAAGTCAAATGACCAAAAAATCGTCAGAATTTCAACGTGACTGAAATGGTCACTGTGCCGAATATGAGTCATCAAAACGGTGTTTGGGAAAGAAGAGTTTGGTACGCGATAACGATGAGAAGATATGGAACAAGGCAACTGTTGTGAGGGCTAGCTCAGATTGGAACATATTCAGTGCGCTGATTCTGAAATCACGAAATGTATTTTTCGGTACGTTTCTCAAAAGTTGTACTTATATTTTTAACTGTCTCCATGGCTTGATAACTGAGTTTCAAACTGTAATGAGCAAAACTATATCTTTTGTCACACTATGAAGCTAATACATGTAGCAAACGTCCAGAGTAAACTAGGTTTTACACAAATTACAAAAAAACGCGAAGTCACGGCGAGAAAAATGATAGAAAACAAACCCATCTAATCAGATGGTACAAGAAAATATGCAGCTCAACAAGAAATCTGGAGAAGCCTTCAGCATGACCTACAATGTATCTAGCCAAAGCGACCAATCAAAAAAGCCAACGTTAATAGAGAGGAATCCTGTTCAGACATTACAACCCATACCGCCTAGTCATTCTCTCTCGAGCTAAAACAGAGTAGAAAGCACGGGAAAAATACGGACAATATTTCTAAATGAGACCGACCTGTCAAACATCCTTGTCTGGAACATTGAAGCTGTTGATAGACGGAGACTGGGAATACAGTGCATCATCATAACAGCCATGAGCCTGACCAAAAGGTACTGTGGCTCGGGCCACCGCCCACCTCAACAGTGCCTTTGCCAAACTGCGTCATCTGTGGCGTCGGAAGGACTTCCGGCTGTCACTGAAAGGAAGGGTATATAATGCCTGTGTGCG
>LUCH01002408.1:50690-66699 GCA_013368495.1 Paragonimus heterotremus
GCCAGAGCAGCTTGCTCACTGACTTGTCGAAGAGTGCGGACATTAAAAGGTAGAGCTCTGAATATGGCGACTATCAGATACCTGTTTGTCAATGTTGATGAATAACCATACAGTGAGGAAAATTCTAATTAAATCCTCTTTTTTGTTGCCGTTTTCAGGGGAAACAACACTGCTTCACTTCCTACTAAACGTCAAGAGTTACGAGTACACACAGGACAGGAATTGCGCCACCTCCCGCGGCAATTAGACTATCTAGGCAGTACCTACAAGTGAGTGTTAATACATGATAATTCGGTCGCGCTTAATGTACAGTGAATAGCGTAGTGGCCAACGAAAGTGTGGCCTGAATTCAAATGTCAATTGTGGCAAGGTGTTTTCCTTTTTAAATTTCTTTAGTCATCTTTAAGACACAGACTAGACGCATTCGATTGCTATTCTTGAGACAATGAGTTATGAAGTGTAACGAGGATATATATATATATATATATATATATATATAATACAGTGGGCGTTGAGTGGTCCTATAGCAAAGAGGATCGACGCGGTGTAAGATTAATTACATTAATTTCGGTTGTTATGCATGTGCAATTGCAAAGGTTCCAAGTAAACTACGTGACTGTGGTCAAGTGTGCACGCCAGTTAAATAAGACAGGTGCCTGGCAAGCATACCTGATGAGTGGTAACAACTACGAAGCTCGTCAAGCGCTTCCGGCAAATTCTGACCAATAAAGACATACAAACTGTTTATGCTGTCATACTCTGTACGATACACACTGTATACAAACATTTTAAATCAACACGGGCAAACGTGAAACGAGATCGTTCGTAGGGCTCATCGCGCAAGTCAGAGAAATAATCACGTTCACATAAGGGATATATATCTTATGCAATCTCAGTGGTGGACACGGATGAACACTCTTTCGGCAGCACTGATCCGGGACAGAAGACAGCAAGAAAGAAGGCCATCGTAGCAAATTTATGTCGAATTAGAATACGGGGAAAAAACGACTGAGAATATTCATTAGACAGGCTGAAGAGTGAGATAAGCTTACATTCAGGAAAGGGTAAGCAAGGTTGTGAATGTTTTCATTCTTTGATTTACCAACTGAATGTTTGACAAGGGAGTTCCCATGGTCACCACTGCAATCCTAGCATCAGTTTTTAGGCATTATTCCCTTCTTAAAAAACAGCTAATTGGTTGTCACCTACGCTTTAGTGATTGCAGACCCACCCATTCTATGACAAGATACGTGTTAAGAAACAGAACGTTGTTTACCGGTTAACGGCAACTAAACACACGAATATCATAAACTTATTTTTCAATAAGCAATCAAATGTTAAATGATAGTGATAGGTCCTTCTGTTCATGTCATAATGTAGCGAAAAGGCGTCCGATAAAGCACAATCTTTCTTGTCCAATTCGCTAGTTGCCATGCGAAGCGCGCTTGCGTTTATGAATCACAATTCCAATCCACAACACCTCCTCGATTTCCAGTCACACGTCGTGTGCACTTCTGCCCGGTTTGTGTGTCATCGACGCCTTCTGTCGGGGGGATTTCCGCCTACCATTCCTCGTCCGTTAGCCCGATCTTGTTGAGCAATAGCTCATCCGATCGCACGCCTGGTCCGCAATCTATCCACTATGGGCTTTGACCGTATTCTACGACCATGTCGAGATATTTCTCCGAGTGTTGGAATAGTCACGCCCCCCATCTGATCGTCCATCGTAGTTTGCCTACCAAGTCCCACCCGTCGGTCCGATCCAGTTGATCGATGACTAATCAGGTCGCCCGTGCTGTCCTTGATCCGCTCGGTGTGGGTTTTTGGACGTACATCTCCCCGCATTGAGATATTCCACCTTGCGTTTGATAATCCATCACAATAGTAGTGATTATTGGGTGGAGAGTTGCAGAATGATCAGTAAAACACAGTAGACGATTTTAACTTCATGTGTGTAATTGAGCCAAGTGAAAAGGAAGGAACAGAAAATTCGAGTACCTGGGTGACCAGAGCTTGGGTGCTCATTGTGACGCGCGCTGATAATAGAATAACATATCAATCTATTAGTTATGATTATAAGCACAAGAAACGTACCTTGAGAAAGACTGACGCTGCCGATATTGCATCTCCGATTGCATTAGTACGATAAATACACTCTTCACGGTCCTGTCCAGGTGGGATATAGAACACGTTCTGTGGCACCAAGTTCGCATCTTTAGATGGAGAAGAAGAATTATCACGAGCAGCAAACGCGCAAGTGGCTACGGCGTAATGTAACGGGGTTCGACCTAACAAATCCTTAGCGAACGGATCACCACCGGCCATCAGAACGAGTTTCAAACAATCCAAGTTGGCCCCCAGCGCTGCCGCATGAACTACCGTACGTCCCTGGTGATCACGGAGTTGCATTATCTCACGCAAACGAGTGTGGACCGCCTCAGATTGTCCGAAAGAAGAAAAATCCACAAGGTCCAAGTGTTCGTGGGAACAGGGAATATGAGTACCGTCGTCTGGCAATCTGTTTACACACTGTTCGTCGATGACATTCTCTACAGCTGCAGTGATCAACCTAGGAAGAATATTGGGTATAATGTTGGGAGTATTGTTTCCGTTATAATGAACATTGCACCGCGAATTCGAAATAGACGGACATATGGGACTAAAAGAGAAGATGTGTCTAGACTCATCATAAAATTGGGTAGTGTGAGTAGTGGAGTTAAGTAGACATAAAACATAAATTCCATAGTTCGTGTGTGCAAAACTATCACATTAAGAAATTTCAAGAACCCATCTGGAACTCATTTGGATTCCAAGTCGTTATGAGAAGACTGTGCTGATCACGTGGGAGTGGAAACATTCATTTTGAAGTGGTAGTTTTTACTCTGACAACACGAAACGGATCCCTTAGAGACCAACCCTGTTATTCATCCTATTTAATTAAATATAACTAGGCCATCTCCACATTTTATTTCGATCAGCCCGAAAGCGGAAGAAATACTCAGACTAACAAGTTAGTTAAACATACCACCCAAAAAGTGGATAAAGACGAATTTGAACGATTAGACGTCAGGTGCTTCTGATGATCACTGCTGGAAGCGATTAACATTTCAGAATGCCGTTAATCAATTCTTAGCCCATTGACATAGTGAACATACGATGAACTTTACAGATCTCCATATCTCTCTGAGATTCATTCAAAAAGGAGATAACTCTGGATAACGAAAAATAGTAGCGAATGGAAGGTAGCCTTCACATCTGAAAATGCCATGACAGATGCTTTTCCACAAAAACGCTGATGATTCAAGATATATCGCAGGCTAAAAATGTGATCAATAATATCCACAGCAGGGTCAGAATCTTGCTTATTTTTCACAATTCTGGCGTTTCCTGGGTATGGTGAGTCCACACTTTACTAAATCGATGAATAGACCCAGGACGCGATGGAGCTAAGACTGATTTCTAATAGCTGATGATATGCACTAATCACATGATAAGTCTTCAATTTCATAAGCTGTTAGAATGAGCTTTGTCGGTTCTGGTACAAACCTCTCTTAACCGTTTTTGGAGTGGGGGAGGGCATCTGAACGATAGACACTTTTGTGCTTCAACAGTTCAACCCACAGAATTATTCCAGCTTTTCACATGCGACTGCCAGAAATGTAAAAACAGACCATCCTAATTCCGTTTTCTGTATGGTCCAGTTCAAGCCACTTAAACTACTCCTCAGAGTGATCAGCATATCTGTTAAGTGGGTGTGACCAGTTGATGTGAGATGAGCCCTATTCATCTAAAATAGTTAGACAGACAGTGAATCGGTCACAAAAACGACGACGAACAAGAGAAAATAGCAGTTCTTTGCTCCCAGACGAAAACCTTGGTTCTAACATTTTCGACTGTTCGAACAACTGATGTCCAGAAACTTTGCATAAGCTGCTTATCATTACGTTTAGATCCCTGATGGTTGTTTCCATACTCAGAGCCGGGTGGAAAAGGGTGATGTCTACTTACAAGGTTAAGCTATGACGGAAGTCCAGTCCTACTTTAAATTTACCGCTCTATCGGGGCAAAGTTCTACAGATCAATCTTGCATAGCCACTGCGACTTGGTTCTAATGTTCGTTAAGTTTTTTTTACCTGACTTGACGTTGGCAATTTGCTGGCAGACCTTCGTTCGAATGATGGTTAACTATTTCAAATTTACGTGGAAGTGACGCTCGAACAGATGACAGAACGAAACGATAATGAACAATTGTACCGAATGAATACGGGTAGTTGCTTCGAAATATATCAGCGTTTAACAGTGACGAAATCAGTAACAGACCCCTTTTGATAAGCTGGTGTTCATGACTGAAATGCAGAGTGGAGTAGTACGGCCAAGTTGCACATCTCCCTCCATTGTTAGTAAGATGATGTCTGAGTGTTCAGCCTCTCTCAGAAGGACGATCGTGGTATAATTGTGCGCATGACTGAAAGTATCTAAACAATCGTCCGATGTGATGTACGCCGATATAATGAACACACAACGCTTTGCCGACTACAACCGATGTACAATGTCTAACGACACAGATGATTATATACTAGGATCCGATCGAGAAAGGGTTAACCTGTGATCCTCATTTCGGTTTGACAGCAAGATTTACCTTCAGTTCCCAGATAGAAAAGCGCCCGAGTCGATGACCATTTCTAGATTAGCCCTATGAAATAGCAATGTTAGTGTCATAAATTCTAGTCTAAGAGACAGCACATGTCACGTTCTCAATTCGAGGAGGCACATGCCAGAACACCTTTCTGATCTATCTGGTGGAAAGTGTGGATAATGGAAGGGGGAATGTTTCTCAGCAGTTTTTATTTTCGAAACAAATGATCAAACGGAGAAACACCTCAGAAAGTACAAAAGATGACAGGTGATGTAAAATAGGTGAGTGAAATCGCTTGATGATGTCATTATCAGTAGGACAATACATTTGGATGGCTCCCGGTCGTTTGCGTCATGGAATAGGGTTGACATGATAGGCCCTACTAAGACTCCTGCCAAGATAACAGGATATAAGGTTTTTCTTCAGTAGCCCCACACAGACCCAATGATCCAAGAGTCAAACTAACTTGGCAATAAGAAGTTTACCAAGCTCATGGATGCCATGAGTAAGACAATGACGTCTGATTCTGATAACAACAGCTGAGCGCAATAGACGTATGCACAACTACCAATCTTCTGATTAGTACTGAAAGTTTTCAAAACTCAATTGCTAAGACAGCTTAGTCCAAGCACACCATGATTCAATTAGAATGCAGGTCATTGTGAAATGAAGTTCGACGTCAAAAGGTGAGACCTCTATTTGAGTACGAGAATTTTGGTCGGCAGTATATAGTGTACAACTGATAATAATCCAATCTTCTAGTTATTCACCAATAAACAAATTGAGGATCTAGAATGCGCGAATTAAGACCGCACTGAGTGCTCCAGTTACCTGAACAGACAGACGTGAAAACCAGACAGAGCTGAACGATGCAACGCTGTGGTACCCTCCTGGCCACGCAAGTCCCAAGGACATCCGGCCCGGAGGAGGCTGACGATGAATAATTCATGTCCTCTGTCAGCAGCAATATGCAGAGCCGTGTCACCCAGCCGGTCGCGAGCGTCGATGGTGGCGCCGTAGTCCAACAAAAATTCGACCCGATCATGCCTGAATTGGAAGAGGGTTCAAACGGGAAAACTTCATCATACGCATAATAGGAGAGCCGAACCAATAGAAAATGATAAGCGAATAAAACAAAAAGCGCGTCGTTGGAAAACTTGCGTCGAAAAAACTTAAACTGCCTGACAAATAGAGATGCGTTCTTCAACATGAAGATATACAACTCAAATTTTGTGGTGAGTACATCTTTCAGTTGCAGTTTGTCTACAAACCCAGTAAATATTGAATGAAAACGAACGGAAACGGAAAGCGAGGCAGTTTCAGATACGAGGACCCAGAAGAACATGACTTTATTGGACTAACAGAACGGTTTACCGGCAATGAAACAGCGATCTGGCTCACCTGCCATGTAACGCGGCCATATGTAGTGGCTGAAAACCGTCCTCTCCGCCCGGGGAATCTAACGCAGCCAGACTATGAAAACGTGCTTTGGACTGACCCAGAGATGTCAACGAATTGGAGCTCATAGCCGAAGCAAGACCACGTCGTGGAGTCGTAGCAACAAGCAATGCACGCAGACAATAATTTCCATTCGTTGAACAGGCAGCTAAATGAACAGGGGTCATATGGTCAAGGTCACTGCTTCGGTTGACCGCGGCGACAACTGCAGAGAAACCAGCATCTTGGCGATTCGTCCTCACTTCCTCATGTGATTCTGTCGAGAGATTAGAACTCAAAGAACTTGATGGGCTGTTTGTATCTGCTGCTCTTACAGCTGCAACAGCGATAGCATCCAATAAAGTTTCCACAACATCTTCATGACCATTCAAGCAGGCTAGGTGAAGTGGAGTATTGCCCTGTTAAGAAAGAAGAAAAAGGGAAACATCCTGGATAAATATACACGGACGAGGTGGGACGGGAAAAAAAACGGGTTCTCATTAGAGCTCATTTATTCACACACACAATCCACAGCTTGTACGTGAGAACTTGGGAATTTAAATAATCTGATGTTTAACCTTGTATCTACAGAACGAGACAACAAATCTACGGATAAACGGTGGGCGGAAACAAGCCAAACATCCATACAAATGAAATCAAGTAATATTTGTTCAGATTTCGAAGTAAATTTTTGGGCACAAGTGTACATATCATAGTGATGAAATCGGAGTTCTTGAAGAACGAAATACTTTACATTCGTGTGTCTTAGCCGTCAAGGTTACATTCTGACTATGAGAATCACCAAGGTTGATAGAAATGTAACAGTGAGTGACGTTAATTGTCATACAGCCATGAAATAAGTACAAGGTAAAACAGGGAAAGTAAGACAAAAAATTGAAGAAATTCCTAAGTCTAACTTCAGACATTCAATTTCAGGGCACCTACGTCTTGTACGCAAACAAATGAGTTTCAATTGAAGCTAAGATCACATTTGCAAGATAACTCCATTAAGTAGTTATAAATCACGGACTACGGTCATAGTCCGTATACCGTGACCCAAGAGGTTGGACCAAGTATCTCCACAGAGTACATCTTACGTAATCTATATTTGCGTATTCCAAACAGTCAGAATACTTGAGTTTGAAAGGAGAACCATATGCTACAGACAACTGAAATAAAACCAACCCGGGATGTTGTCGGCTCCAATTCTGCGCCTAGATCGATTAAGCAGTTCACGATGACCAGGTTGCCTACGGCGGCTGCAACGTGAAGCGCTGTGTATTGGTCCTTATCTCGGCAATTCACTTCCGCTCCATATAGATGCAGCAGTTCGACAATCTATTGAAAAACAGAGAATGGGAGGTAGGTGAATGAAACAGAAATTCTCGTGACATACAGTAAATGCGTAATAAACTTGGAGAAAAATGTGCTTATTCTCACCTCCACTTGTCCACAAACAGCGGCCCAATGCATTGCTCTCCGATCGTATTTGTCAAAAGCGTTCACAGAAGCACCGTTCTCCAGCAGAAACCGAACAACCTGAATGAATGGTCGAATAAGTGGCAACTTGATATACTAGTTGAAATTAGCAAATCATCTGAAGTTGAGATATTCATTTATCCCACTTATCTTGCTCTCTCAATGAGACATAGGACACATAGAAAACAATAAAACCTCCCCGTGAAAAAATGGAACAACTCCATTGGAAAATGGACAGCATATAACGGTGGATGGTGCGATGGGTTGAGATACTGAGTTTACATCGGTCCATAGAGAAGTTCCACTGGCGGTGAAACTTAACTACGTACTGATCGTAGAACTTAACAATCACGTTTCCGAGCCTACGATGGGTTGTTGTATTATCGGGATAGTAGCCACCCTCGGCATCATTCACGTACTGGCAGTTGGATTGAACAAACGGTTAAGTCGGATCTGGGCTTCCACGCATCCATAACTAGGTGTCAGCCATGACAAAGCCAGTAAACCGTTGACATGTGGACAATGAAACCATCTAGACAGCTAATCTCAGAGGCATTGGAGGCAAACAGAAATCAAGCTGTTTGAAGAGTATAAATGTTACACAAGGAATCTTACAAGTGGAAACCGGAAATATTCGGCCAGTAAAAGGGGACAGATTTCTTCTTTGGAATACGATAGCGGATCCATCATAATCTGAATCGCTTTGCCAGATTTCGGTTTCTGTAGGAACATTACGGCAACGTTTGAACAATGAAGTTATAAGACCCAAGCCGTCCATTTCGAACTTTCATCAACAAGTAAGTAATACTAGACTGAGTTATTAAAAGGTCCGTGCAAATTAATCATATACGAGGTCGTTATTTCGAGTGATGAATCACGATTCGCCTTGTGGCATCGCGATGAAAGATTTAGAGCCTGTAGAACATGAAACCAATCAGCTAGTAAGAAGTCCACAAATCCCGCTGTTGAATGAGGTAGAGGTGCCATAATGTATGAGGGAGGGGCAACCTGAATGAATACGAGAAGTGAACTAGTCAAAGTGAATGAAAGAGACGCTGGAGAGAAGAAATGGAAATGCACGGAGACTCCCTTGCTGCCCTAGACAACTGAGACCAATCACTGATTCGTACATAATGTTGAGCCACAGAGCATAGGGTTGATCAGACAGTTCAAAAAGAAATACGAAGATCGTACCCTTCATAGCCGACATGTTTTGTTATATCTAGACACCACCAAAACGCCCGCCCGTCCTACTTTTATTGATGCCTAATGTTTCCCAAAAAAGCAAATGGGTATTAGTGTAACATTGAGAAAATTTTTCCACCACATGTGTAATTCAGTGTTAAAGACAACCGGCACAAGGGAAGTATTGTATAAACTCTACCAAGATTATAACAATCAAAACAGATTAGCTATACATCTATCAGTCTGAGATGTCTCGATATCGCATCCCAGTGTACCGAAGACAGTTCAAGATGTCCTAAGGGGTTTTTATGGGTTTCGACGGGATCGCATGGCTGATACGTAAATGGATAGGCTGACAAACACGGAGACTAGTTAGCTCTTACGAACAAATAGGAAAAGGAACCGTCGGGTGCAGGGAGTAAACGAAGTCGATTCGCCTATACCCAGTTGCCTGGCCGATAGAGACACAGGCTAACATGCATGCAGCAAGTATTGAGTAAATGGATGGGCCCATATGAGCGGATATCGCCTCTAGAAAACCGGTTGACTGTATGTGGGTAGATGCGTGATCGACCTAGACTGACAGACGTCGGCCGTAGTCGTCCGAAGAACCAGACAGATCCACCAGACCAATTTTCGAGTATTAGAGCGATTGCCATCTGAATACCAGGTTAGTGGCTACCGTGACCGCTAAAGACAGGGTTGAAACAATCCGAGCAATTGTTCGATGGCGATCTCTAAGCCTGAAAAAATAGTTTCTAGGATGGATGGGGAACCGTGGCTTTAGATAAGGCAAGGTATGATTCAGGCGAGACAAGCCGCCTCATGTACTGGCTACAATACTAATAAAACGGTAGGATTTTATCAGCCAGTCAAGTCAGCAAAATGCTTTACGGCTTTTCAGGACGTACTAACCGCCATCAACAACAATCCAGTACAACAACAGGTCGATGAAATAATGGACATTGAAACGAGTAATTGAATATGAAAATGTGTCAACTGGTAGTTTATACTGGACACAGTCAAACAAGTCACAGCAGAAACCAACTACTGGATACACATCATTTGTGTGCTTCGTTTCACTAATATTTTCCTTTCTTCTTCTTGTAAAACATGAAAGCGACAATGAGATGCCTTAGATTGGAAAAGGTAGTCTAGTACAGAGAAATCGGGAACAAGTATACAAACCTTGATTCGGACATGTGTGATTAGACAACTGTGCCATCTGATTCACTCGAAGCGGTCAATCCGGCTTTCTTGATTACATCGTGAATGTTGTAATCTAAACAGATTGTGCTGAAGACCACACAGTATCAGATGAAAAATGACGATAATGCGAATAACCGATATTCTTCAAAAGGGTCACATAAACGGTGTACACCGATACGTGAATAACAACTTTAATTATACTTTGGGTAAGTGGAAACTCTATCGATCCACGATAACAAAAGCACGGCGAATTTCAGTGCGGATGATGCAAGTTGAGCACGCGCTTGAACCGTGAGGGTTAAGATCGCAAACATCTTGTGTATTTTTTGTCCAACAACGTGGTTTTGAACGAAAACCACACACTCTGATGGACAAAAACGAAAATTAAACATAAAATAGTGTTATATAGTAAGCAAAAAGAGCTATGGAATGAGTAGAAACCACATTAGAATCGTGTAAGGGTGTATGGCGTTAAGTGTAAATAGTTATACATGTGAGGAAACATGCACAAAACCAGTTGGTACAGTTCAACCAGTACACCTTTATGCATGTGTGTTCGTTTCTCCGTATCGATCATCTGGATGTCGTTTGGTGAATGCCAATGATTCGTGCACTTAGTTATTTTCACGAGCCTCATCGACTATCCGTGGTCTCCAAAGACTGAATATTCCAAATATGCACATCATCATCATCATCATCAAAACATCCATGAACTTGACCAGAAGGCACTGTGGTTCGGACTGCCGCACATCTCAACGGTGACGTTGAATATTCTATCGGATGACGTTACTAGGGTCCTCATGATCACTCAAATCGTCGGTTGGAAACGCCATCGGAGATGGCAGTGTGCTGTGATCAATGGAATATCTACATTGATACAATTTCTAGTTCTCCCGCTTAGTATCCTTCTACACACAAGTGCAAAACACTTACAGGAGGTGTACAAAACTCCAGATCTTGGATGGTACAGTTTACAAGGTAACGGGCAAATTATGTGACCAGCACACGACCCGTCACGTGGTTAATACCATTTATCGGATATACGTAGCAGGTGAACCTCGACCATACATCTTACTACGTGGATGACAGATGTTAAGCTTATAAATAGTAACTCATTTGTGAGTTATAACACCATGATTCTTAGACTAAACAGAGTCCGTGGAACAACGCAGAAAGTCAAGCCTACACCGGAAGTTAGACGTTTCAACGTTCACACTCTGAAACAAATACGTCAGCAGGTCGCTCTGGCACCGACGTTAGACTCGATGGATTTCCATGCTTGTTGAAGTTCAGAGACTAGAATCTAGGACAGTAGTCAATGTATCGAACTGGTAGCAGCCAAACTATTCATCCGACACTGGTTGTAAACTTCAGGTGGCCACATGACCGTCGCTACCAATCAGTCTGGAGCAGGTATGGTCCTCAGCACAACGACTATAACCACAGTGGTAAACTGGATTCCCGTCAGCAGTCGATTTTGTCTGGTTCAGTTGGCAGGATCTGTTAGAGCCAGCTCTAGAAGTCAAGACTTCAGAAGCCTTTTCAACGTCTACTCATGCTGCAGCTGACTATGATGACGTCGGTGTCAAGGACGCCCTTTACTCAGATCTAGCCACTCACCTTGAGTCGACACATGCCTCTGATATTCATTCTGACGGTCGATATGGAGGCCTAGGTCGGCCCCATGATGTGAAAGTTTGGGTTGCCATCACATCATCCAGGCAGTGATGGGTGGTTGTATCTATGCGTTAAGCATAGGCTAACTTTATCCAGCAACCGTTTTAGACACTACTTAAACGCACGGATGTGACGAACAAGTATGTGAACATACTGTAGGCTATTTATTCCCAGGTTTGGGTCTACAACGTACTGTCTAATAGTTTCAACGGTCCATTTTCGCCATTTTTGTTCAATTTTGTCATACACAAAATGATGGAGGACTGTTTACAGTGATTACAGAGTCCCAGCATGGACCTATTAAGTAGCACGAGACTAACTGAACTTGATTACTTTGACGATGTGTTGTTGTCAAGCAGCACAGACAATGCTAGACGCTATCTCGCACTCTGTCAAATAGTTCGGAATACGCTTTACAGCTTTAAAGTGCGAAGTACTCATGCAAGACCAGATTGATTACGCAGATTCAATGCTGGATAATATTATTGAGGTTTCTGACAGGCTTGTGCACTCAGGAAGTTCCGTCAGCAGCAGTAGGGATATAAGGAGTGAAATAGAGGCTCGTATCTTCAAGGTTATGATGGCATTCGTTAAGCTAAGAGATCACAGTGAGGGCAAAGAGCGGCGGCTTTACCGCTCCGAAACCTGATCGCTCTGAGTAGAAGACGTGAAACGCATCGATGCCCGCGCTCGATGGTTCGTACCAGATGGCATTAAAGGTGAGCAACGAATACGTTGAGAGGCGGAGGGTCGATAGTCAATGCTAAACGAGTTCCTGTGCTCAGTCCTGAAGTTTGTATAGACAACCGTGATTAATCTACATAATAAAGAGACCCATTTTCCACACCGATAAAAGTGGACAGACGATAACCTGGCGTAGTGAAATGGAGTCATTCACCAAGGAGTTAGCCAGAGTATACCGGGTTCATCTCCAGAGCCGGGGACCTCGTAACTCACCGTGTCAGGTGAAATGGCGGGCAATCAGGCCCAGTGTAGTGAACGTTGTCAATGTCTAGCTGAGTTATCTGTGAATTGAGTGCACCTATTGACGCATAACAGTGAAAGCCGTAAGGAAGTTTTCTTGCTGATGACGCCTTAATTTCAATTATAGTCCAGTTGTTCGTTTCTAAAGAGTAGGTATATTGATGCCGAAAGTTTGAGTATAGACATAGTTGTTCCTAGCAGTTAGATCCCCTTCCTTCCCTTTCCCTATATTTCTTGTCTAAGGTTTGCTTTTTTTCGTCATAGTTATTATCCACCAATGTGAACCAATGACGTGTCCTTGACGATGATGACTCCGATAGCACCTCATTAACTGTTGTGCACAGGTGAACATCACAATGCAGCAGTAAGTGAAGCAACACATCTTAGGCTGTCACATCACGAGAGGCCTCCTGCCATGCGACATACTATGGGTAACGTACAGACCGCGAACTGCTCAAAACTGGAAGGGTGACCTAAAAAATGTGGAACTCATCAAAACCACGATGGATATCTAAACAAAAAATAGAGAAATTGATATGGGTTTGAAATAACGATGTTAATGATGACCTTGTGTAAGGACTTCAACACAACCTGATTTCGTATTCTACCGAGTAACGCATGGCGCCCACCGGATAACAAGGAACAAACGCAATTTTATCCGAAAGTTACACGGTACAATAAGGATAACACAAGCCTTAAATAAAAGTGTTCGTGCGATCAAGAAATAGACCAAAAGATCAAATGTGCCAACAATGCAAATTCTATAACAGTGGACAACGGGCCAAGGAACAGCGAACAAGAACGATGTGAAACGATGAAGGAAAGAGTAAAAATACCAGTAAACGAATCGACTTGCAATCATCGGAAAGTAAGAAGCGAGCCGTCAATTCCTGAGTGAAAACTAATCAGTTTACTAGTCTCTGGGCTTGATACCGCACAGACAGAACAAGCCAGCTGAGCTGCTTCAGAACGTCACATATACGGAGGAGAAGGAGAAAATGATCTACAGATCTGTCCATTCGGACAGAGCCGACAAGCAACTAGACTCAAACTGAAATAACATCACTTACAACGGATCGCAGCTTTCGCATCCAAACAGACGAGCTTACAGAAGAGCGGATCACGGGTACAGCGCATATTTTCAAAACGAGCTGGCCGAAAAATCCACCGGTCTGCGAAAGCGGCGAGCAGTTAAGAGTTCTGTTCAGGCCTAAGTAACTAGATGCTCTATCACTAACCAGGTCGGGCTTGTGCAATCCATCGACCTGGAGGGGTAGGTTGTCTAGGACGCCGGTCCTTCCAGGTGCAACCTTGTAATAAAGGCTAAACGAAAGCAGTAACATGAAAGGCAGTTACACTTATAAGATTGCATATCACATTACTGACCGCCTAGAAGTGCTTAGGCAGTGAAGCATGATCCTATCGACATACAGCAAAACTATTTTTATAGTTGCAGTACTGATTTCTAATGTATTAGGGAGGAGGTTTGAAAAGGAAACCCCAAACAAACAGCGTTCCCATCGAACGACGGTTAGCCGTGACCGCAACAATTACGGAACACATGTTATGAACAGGTGTGTTCGGAAGGAGCTGTTCAATTGCGACAGAAGTGAATCTCCATCACGTTAACAAACCTCATGAACAAGCGTCGCTCGATCCTACGTGTTTCTGAGTATGATGACGACCATCGAGAACCTAAACAAAAGCTAACTAAAAGCTTGTGCAGAGACCAAGATCACCACTTGGTTGAACAGTTGGGGAGGTGGAAAGAGCTTTTTTATCTGGGAATGGCAGAAGGCCTTTTTCCTTGATCCGTGGTTGTACTGGCTGTCGAGTTGGTGTACGTTAGCCAACATGTGAGAAAGGTGGTTCACTTATCGCCAGCCAATCGCGCCGACCTGACGGGTGAACTGGACATTGAGTAACAATTCAGCTAGCCTCAATCAGAACATGTAGACATCGCGACTCGAATGGTCAGTTATCACTTTCCAGACGGCCCTCCGTCGGAAACGGAAGTGGAACTGGAGCTCGAGTTATTGGAGCGTAATAAAGCTCCTGAACCAGACCTCCTCTCTCCTTCTATCTTCAAGGATGGTGAGAGAGGATGATATCATAACTGACGAAAATCCTCAAGACGTTCTGGGGGAACTGAAGAGGTACTTCATGATTGGTGTTTGTGAACAGTAATTTCCGCTTGCAAAAATGGAGACCAAAGTCTGTATGAAAACCACAGAGGAATCAGTCTAGTGTCCGTTGCGTCCAAATTATTCACTAGTCTCATTTTACGTCGGCTCACTAGGCTCAGAGAAAGTCAGAAATGCAAAGAATAGGCGGAATTCAGAACTGGTCGAAGGTGCATTGATCACACTTTTACCCTGCGACAGATGTTGGAACATCGACACTCTTATGGACAATCGACAATCATGGTACTTTTAGACCTAAAGACTGCTTACAATTCAGTTGCCCGAAACCTTATCTGGATCTGTCTTCTTCGCAAGAGAGTAGTACCAGGGAAATACATGAATCTGTTGAGATCACTGCATGCTCACTCTACAACCAGGGTGAGGGTTTATGGGCAACTGTCACGGGTGCTCATCACTTTTAGTGGTGTTTGTCAAGGGTGTCCGATCTCTTCCTACTTGTTCAATTTTGCCATAGACGACATTCTGTATAGTGCACTTGAGGAGTCCAATGAGCTTGGTGTTGAGCTTCTTGTTAACGCTAGGTTGAACGACCTGGAGTATATGGATGAAGTTTTCTTACTTAGCCTGCCTGACGAAGACATACAGATCATGCTGAACAATGTGAATGACCGGGCTAGTTTGTACGCAATGCGATTCGCATCTTCAAAACTGGGACATTCTCATTATTAACCTCTTCATTGCAAGTAATCCGCTCGAGAGTGTGGACAGTTTCACATGCTTAGATAGCACTACTTCATCCGCTTCCGATATTGCTGATGAGATATCAGCGAGGATAGCAAAGATACGGGTTGTCTTTATCAGCCTGCATCATCTGTGGCGTCAAAAAGATGTCCGGTTGTCACTGAAACGAAGGATATATAATGTTTGCGTACGCTCTGTTTTATTCTATGGTTCGGCAACGAAGCTGTTCGCAACTAAGCTGCAAACAGACTTGTTGTGTTTGACCATCGTTGTCTCCGCCAATAACTGGACTGATCGTGTAAGCAATGTGGCCGTTTGTCGGTGCGTATTTCGGGGCGTTTGGGATGCGCGATTTATAGGTCAACTACACACGGTGTACAGCTTGCGATGGTTGGATCACGTACCCCGTATGCCGCCTGACCGTTTACTGTACATTATATACTGAGACCATAGTAGGATGAAACCGCATGATGGTCAAGCAACAACGTGGTCACAA
The DNA here is from genome assembly GCA_013368495.1 of Paragonimus heterotremus. Classification (NCBI taxonomy): domain Eukaryota; kingdom Metazoa; phylum Platyhelminthes; class Trematoda; order Plagiorchiida; family Troglotrematidae; genus Paragonimus; species Paragonimus heterotremus. Next base: position 66,679 of record LUCH01002408.1, read on the forward strand.
AATATAAAGACCCTGACTGTT
>LUCH01002408.1:70143-89573 GCA_013368495.1 Paragonimus heterotremus
TGATCGGAGTGCTCTTTGTTTGGGGGTACCTGTTCTGACCCCCTTCTTCCTGATACAGAAGACAACAGTGCCGCAACTATAAAAAATAGTTTTGCTGTATTCCCATAGGATTGTGCCTCACTACCTAAGCACTCCTATGCGGTCAGTAGTGCGACATACAATCCTGAGTGTAACTGCTTTTCGTCTGACTGCTCCCCTTTGGCCTATCTGACAAGGTTGCACCTGGAAGGACCGGAGTACTAGTAAGCATAGCCCGCCGGATCAAAACAGTACACAAGCCCGACCACCTCGCCAAGGTGTTTCTCATTAAGGGGTGAAAATCTGCATAGTGTGCAATTACCGTCCAAGCATGTCTATCCATTAGGTCAATCAACGATAGTCTCGTGACTACTTCCTGGAAGACATGTACCGATAACGATCATTGTAGCTATGATTGTGTGCGAATGACCTACAACACCAAACATGTATCACATGGTGTACTGTTGTTGAACTTTTCATTGAATTGTCATCATACGGTTCAAATGGCCTTCACCCAACATTACACGATAAATGATGAGATATACACCCTCATAGACAAAACATTTTGATCAGAATAATTGTCTTAAAGGATGAATGGAGGGCAACGTTCGTGTAAGCTGTCAAACAAGGGTGGAATATAGATAGATATGATGTGAGCTTGTGACAAAGTTAACTTGATGTACAGTGGACATTGCATTTGATGCACCAAGTTCCCACCGGAAATGCGATCCACAGAAACTCCTGGAGGGGACTGTCCCGTCTTACATGACTAACAATAAGTATTCTGTTGTCTCGCACTGTAGGTATCATCCGGATAGTTCTAAGCAGCGAACTCAAGAAAAAAGCAACGGGCGCGCCGATAGGCTAGTCGTTGTAAACATCCTCAAAGTATGTGCATGGACCAAGACACCTATAGCTAAAAACGTTCATTTTGCAGTGGACGTTTGAAGTTAGTTCACTGATGAACCTACCCTTTCAATTATCACGAACAATCTAGAGACCGATGATTTTGAGCTATTTTTGGGAGAACTGGACCACAATATGATAATCTTACATGTGGTCGAAATCACAGTCGAATTTCGGTGTTTTTCGTGACTTTTTTGTGAGTTCAATCTGATTTTAAAAAACCTGGCTAAGTCATGTCAACGGCAATAAATAACCGAGTTCTCACAGACGATACGAGCGTGTTAAACTCAATGTTCAACTGTAGGAATACGTGCAGATCTCTTTTCCACTGACATTAGACGATTCATTAACATAATTGAAAAAAGGATAAATTGGCAACCTAAATGTCAAATAGGTTTGGTATGTACGATATCCCATTTTGAGAGAACAGTGATTAGATATGTATCCAGCATACTCTGTGGTGAAAATCTACTCGATTCACCGCTTATCCAACCCCCGACACAACAGAACATCTAATATGAGGCCAACCTAAACGTCACGTTAAAGATATTACATCAGGATTAGACAAACAGTCTCAATGCTACACCTTCCGTTATTCGCTAATTTCTTTGTTCTGTATTGCACCAATTAACGTACAGTTTGTGATTTTGCCGCCAATGACAGACTGAGATTTCTGTAATACTGTTGTACATCTATAAATGCGGCTTCCTGTCTAATGGATAACAATTGCTTACTGCAACCAGTAGCAGGTCTTCTCCTTATTACTTGGGTAACAGGTGTCAATCCGAGTATGATTTCTAGGGCTATTCCAAGTTCCTAATTCCGATAACTACAACTCTCATACCTTGAGACATGTGAATAATATCTGAAAGATGTGACTAATGTCCGATGATGTTGCTATCTAGCCCAAGCAGGTATTGCTGAACAACGGACACATCATCGTGGATAAATTTTTTCTCCTAGCCCTAGCTCTATCCTCCTCTTGCCTTTATTTCAGCCTGGGAAAACGTAGTGGTTAGTACGAGTTTCAACTGTTACGATGTGTTCGGGGGTTTCAGAAATTACCTTCAGACTAACACGAGGGTTCCTCTTACCACGGCGTGAAACGAAACTGAGATCTTCTTATGACCAATCTGCGAGAACACTAAAACATAACAGGTTCCCAAAATAAAGCAGGCGACTGCGACGTCTACTAATGAGGACAATTGTGGTGCTAACATCAAGTATAAAATACCGAAGAGGTGTAGCGTTGGGTATGTTAACAGAATACAAGCAATGGTTGTGTGAGAGAACATATTAGATATCTCAACTCTTAATGCGTTCATTTGCTACTGTGAGGTCGTTGAGGTAAATTTCAAAAGGAAGGAATTGACAACCCAATTAGGCAACACTTTTAGTAAGGTTTAAACAAAGGATAAAATATTTTACACACTGATTATATCACTGAAGGAGTTGAATACTCGAAAATGTGAGCAGTAGCAAATCCGAAGCTGTAACAGAATTGAACAAGTGACTTTTCGAGATGCGGTTATATGAATATTGAATAGTCAACCCCCCTCCCTCAAGACATACAAAGTAACCTACTGAGATCATTTGAACGGAATCAACGTAACCTTTTGTGTCTGTGACAGTACGGTGTATGGTACCTGCTGTCTCCCAAGACGCGAATACCAGTGTACCAGATATGTCAATTATTCAAAATGTAAACCATTTGTTTACTTAATTTTTCGATTCTTAATAAATTTAAGAATCAACTGAGATGTGATCTCGTTTTCAAAACAGACAATTCACTTACAGTTATCCACTCGCGCACGCACTTCGATCATCGTTGGATGCCTATTGCGCAACGTGGAATCAAGGAAATCCCACGTATATGCTGTAAGCATTCATTAATTTACACATCTAACATTGGTCAGGTGTGATTATCTCTTGAGTACACGACTTTAGGTAGAAACAGTGGACCAGCTGGCGACTTTTTAAACAGATGACATGTGGATGAAGATTTGAGCCAAAAATAGTTACACTGAGATGAACATCCTTATGACCGAGCATAGTGGTTAAAAAAGTTACTCAGAGTTGATCTAAGTGTTCACTGTTACTGATCAACACAAATGAATTGGAATTTCCGAAGCAGCAACTCTGCGTTTGTCAATTGCGTCTATCGCTCACGTTGTTATCCGGGTGATGATGAGCTGTCGTGCGGTGAACGATGGATTCACTGTATGTACTCTTGCACACAGTGTGATGGTAACTAGGTTGCCTTACTTGAGGCTATCAAGTGAACACGAGATCAGTCACGTTTGCCTGTTTGGCTGATTAGCACGGTGTCCTCACGGACGCGGCGAGTGGTGTTCCGGAATGGAAATAATCAACGGTTTGAGGTGCCTGAATAGTACGGTCGATTTGTACCAAACTTGACCACAACGTTGAACACAGTAACTTAGGAAAAGTCAACATAACTCTAGATTTTAGCTGTGAAAAGGAATAGTTATCGAATGGAAATGAAAAAAAAAGTCGAAACAGCTAGGTTACCGCCTTGTAGTCTTAAGGACGAACAAACGCTCAGTTCGGTTCTATAGGTGGCCCGTTCAAATTCAAAGCTTGCAATTTCATGTAGATCGGGTCGGATGAGAGCGAATTAAAGCGGTCATATTTTCCGATGTTCAGTTTCGGCCTAATAGCTCAACATAACCGGCTTTGCCCATGTCTGGACCCAGCAGATAGAGAATGAGAATCATACATGCAACCCTCGTGTTGTTAGCTGGGGTTCTTGTCTACTGGACAACAGGTCTAATGAGCCCATTTCAAACCACTCTTCTTGCAGAACAGCAGAGTGGTAGCTAAAGCCATGATACATTCGTTACAACTGAGATCGCCATCGGCAGAAGTCGATCTCAACTAAGCACAACAGAAGTGTGCGCATTTCACATCCCATGACAGCGAAGGTGGGTTCCACGGGTCTACTGACGCTGCCTCGGCTTCGTTTGTGCCCTAGCCATTGCCGTGATAATAGAAACACGTGAGACTGGCTGCTGCTACCGTTGTGGTCCGGTCGATGTATCACGTGATGCGGAATGGGTCCGCTTGATTTCGCCAGTTCGGCAACAGCGGCTTCAACCTAATGGTGACAAGGTCGGCTGAGTAAAATGACGCTACAACGCATTATAAAAGCTGCCGCCATTTTATTGTAGAAAAAAGTCAGCCTCAGATCAATCAAGTGGCCAGCCATAGGATACGGGAAGACGTAAAGATCATCCGAAACTCGGGTCAATGTATAGATGCAATGTCTAACTGGGATATGGGAACACGCACCCACGTTATGTTACTAAGCCTTTCAGAAAAAACAAGCGAACATCGAAATATAGTGCACATGGAAGCTTGTGAAATGTTCCATTTCGTTTTTCATCTATTACTCAATAAGATCATCGGCTTCTTACGCGAACATGGAATCAAAATGAGATTAGGACTGAGGCGATACACAAAGTGCCACGGACGAATTGGTTGCGCTATTGAACGTATGCGACTGCTACAGCGAAACTACATCACGAACCGAATTAACGGTATGCAGAGAAGATAGGCTGCAGTAATCTTTACAAACTGTGGGCCAAATCACGAGTGCCACAAAAGAACGAAGAGGTCACTCTTATAAGACAAAGTAGTGCTGATCACATTACCCATATCCAACTGTGTAAGAGATACGGTGTCAAAGCCAATCGAATCCTCAGAAGTGTTTATGTTCGTATTAGAGCAATTAAGTAGAAGGAGTACGATTATGGTCGTTTGGCAACTAATTCTCTTATCTTTCTAGAAACTTGAGCGTTTGCGGTCTTCTACCCATTCTCATCTTCAGCTTTGTTGGTGTATTGTGTGATGAATGGTTGGCCTGTTCTTTTCGTAGTCCCATCTGAATTTTCTTTTGCATTCTTATCCTCTCTGGAATGCAGCAACGTGCATTTGTATACTGAAATACCTCTTGTACTACATTTTACATATCTTTCTTATCAGTTCAGATCTTGTCATTGCAGTCTCTCTGTTTATTTTCCGAAAGATAAGGGTTTCCTTTTCGTGCTAGCCAATTAATTGGCTAACCAGCATTGGCCGACTGGATCCAAACGCCTCACTCGCATACCTACTGGTCTTATTCCTTCAGGTTTACACCGGATACTTGGTGCGGGAGTGAAACCGCAGGTGGTGCAGCGCAACCCACTTGGGGCGATGGTTCGAAGCACAGGCGTCCTTTGGCTTCGGTCACTGTGACAGGCTAGTCCGTTTCGGATGCCGCCAACTGTAAGAAGAAGGATAACAGGTACTGAAGGAAAGTCAACTAGAAGATCAACATCAAAGGGGCGAGTACACATCCATAAAAATGTAGCCAGCCGATAACAGCTGCGTGCTTAGCATGTCTAGTTAGCGTCGGCTAAGTCCATGTTTGGACAACAGTGTACCTAATCAAGTATACCTTCTAGTCCGATTTCAATGCAGTTTTCATCATTAAGTAGTGCTTTGCGTGAGCTACCTAACAATACGTCGTGTTGCGTACCTTATCTTATTTAACAGGGTGAACTATACTTTATTGAGTAAAAATAACAAATTCGTCTATAAATAAAACACGACCAAATAAAAAACAGCAAGAACATTCTAGTGTTATGCATTTCAACACAGTAGGGTTCACTTTTGTGGTGACTGTGTGGACTCCACTGGACTGTCTACCTTCGCCGTTCTACAGACGCAAATTGCGTCAATGTTCTGTTAATGACGTGGTAGATTGCCTCAGTGTCCTGCTGGCATGGAGAACAAGAGCTCCAGACTGTAACACGAAAACTGCTAGTCCGAACCTTTCCTCCGATGAACCCACACAGGAAGGAGACTGACTAGGGTGAAAGGTTGATTTAAGAGTGAGCATCGAAGGACACTGGTGTAATTTGAACCGTCGGAACCCGTAGCCACAATCTTTACAAACTAGTTATGTAACTGTTCGACCAATGCGGAGGGCAGAAGTGAAGAAAATAATGAAAGAAACTTACAGGTTTGAAAGAGAGCACGTCCTAACGATAAACTGATGCATGTATTTGAGCACAACGGTTGCTTTTAGCCATAACAACAAGAAGCGTGTGAAAGTACTCACCTCCGTATGACCACCGAGCACAGCGTGATGCAGTGGTGTATGCCCCATCCGATCTGATACGTTCACATAGACGTTCGTGAGCAGTCGCACACATTCCAGACTGCCATTGGCAGCGGCCACGTGCAGTGGAGTATGCCAAGCTTTATCATGAAGATTACGGATAGCACCATTAGCAAGTAGAAGCTTCAAAACGGAAGCAAAGAAGATCGATTAATGTGAATGGTTAGTGGTTGGGCATACAAATAGAATAAATTATTTATGAGATCTTGAGCACAGGACGTTTAATCTACACATAGGTCTCAGAAATGTGGTAACCAAAATAAATGTCTTGCACTTTTGCTTGAAAAGCAAAACACAAGCTCACCTAACGACTTTAACACAAGTCTCATAAGAGAAATAAAACAATAATACTAACACACAGGTCTGTTAAGGGACCAAGCATTGATTCAACACACAAAAAAACCGTACAGGAACAGGCCTAGTACCACCCAACACAAAAATTAATGCGTAATCAAAATATGATAAATCCCCGTACAGATTACGACCTCTAACAATATCTAGCAGTGTTTGTAACTATACATGTTCCCCATTCTTTGGTCCCCAATGGAGGAGACGCGTTGAAGTAACCTGCAACGCTACTTATTTCATACTGCAACGCTATTCTTTCCAGTCGATCCCGAATTCCGTAAAAATAAGGTCCGACGAGACAAACGGTGAAATGGCACATATAAATCTTACATCGGATCTGGCGAAGTGGACGATAAGTGAACGCATTAAGTACAGAGTTGTTCACATTGCAACGCGACAATCTGACTGCTTATATGGTGAATCCATCGCACATAAACATTCATGTATACATAATGATTACCAAGGAAACAGACATGCAAATTCATGATATTTTCCTCACGAACATTCTGGAATGGATAGAAAATCAGCATGTACAACCGAATAACAATAAAGTGCAATAGTAGCAAACTGAGTCCGGACAAGAGAAACAATTGCATCCTGCCTGTTCGCGGAAGCTGCTTTTACGTTCCAAAACGAGATAGAGCACAACCATCACAAATTAATCTGTTCCTTCTGCTAGTTAGATTCACACAACTCAAATAAGGTTATTAGTGTGAGTACTAAAAGAAAACTTTCCTCGTATGCACGCATACAATTAACATATGAAAAGAAAATGAGATCAGAAATATAGAGAAACTGACGAAAACGTGAGGTCGAGCAAGGCTATCAACTGTATTCAATTGACAAAGTAGTCTCCGACTAGCATCAATAACAGCAGTGGCATCAGGATAAAGAAAAGAGATGAAGCCTCGAAAACTAAGCAAAAAGTAATTGGCATAAGGTGTCAATAACTTGCATATGAGAATCAGACTGTCTATACAAGACCTGTGATTTTCAGAGCGCGGTACGATAACTGCATTTACTTCACAGAAGACTCAAACAAACAGCAGCACAAGTTGGCCGGTTGGTTAGCTGATCTGCTTGAACCGGTCGGAAAGCGTTTCAGTAAGTACAGTTTGAGAGACAGTTTTGAACTTGTAAATTGTGTAGACAGTTTAGATATTCCGAACAAACTGATGTGTTCATTAGATGTGACGTCCCTCTTCACTAACATTCCGTTGCATGAAACGGTTGATAACATTTGTAGTTTTATTCTAAGCAGCAATGCTCCTTTTCCTATTCCAGTATCCGAACTAAAATCATTATTACTCTTGTACACACACAATGCAAAATTCAACCTCCAAACGTTTACTTTCTACGGTGTTGCAATGGGCAGTCCACTTGGTCCGCTCCTAGCTGATTTCTTTATGGCTAAGGTAGAATTTGCATTAGGTGAAAGCTTGTCAAAGCCGATACTGTACAAACGCTACATAGACGACATCCTGGCTATTTTTGATAATTCAAGTGATTTGGACGCATTATTTTCGGAGTTGAATCAAGCACATCCCAACCTCAAGCTAACTAGAGAGAACGAAGTAAACAACTGCCTTCCATTCTTGGACATTCTAGTTACCCGAAGATCAGATGGCACGATAGGAAGATCTATTTACAGAAAGCCTACCTGAACAGGACAGTATATACATTTTGAACGCTTCTGTCCAGTGCCATATAAGAAAAGCCTTGTTCGAACGCCTTTTCACAGAGCACGGAGGCTATGTGCAGATGATAATCTACCACAAGAATTAAGCATACTCAGAGATACGTTGTTGACTAACGGATACCCTTTGCAATTTATCAAGAAATATAGCAGTGTCATTACCCCCCAAGGATACAAGAAACAACAGCACCAAAGAGGACGGTATACTTAGAAATCCCGTTTTTAGGGGACGGATGGTTAACAATGACAAAAAGACGTCTAATAGCTGCAGTATCCGGATGTTATAACGCTGTAAAACTATGTATAATACAACGAACCAGGGCCTTACCAGTCTCCTCGGCTACGAACAAACAGCCTACGTCTGTCACATCCCACTGTCTATACAAATATTCATGTAGTTGTACTATAAGCTACATAGGGAGGACAAACCGTCAGCTGGCTTCTCGTATCAAGGAGCATGTTCCCAAGTAACTGGGAACACAATCAGAAACACCAGGCGCATGTGTCGAGGCCGACGGACGGCACCCGGTATCATCAATAGCGAAACACCTAATCCAAACAGGACACAGACCCAAGGTTTGTGACGCATTCTCTGGTGTTTTTCGAAGTCACCGGAAACATATCCTCCAGTTTGCTGAGGCTTTGGCTATTAGACGTTATAATCCCCCCCTGTGTGTTCATAAACAGTTTGTGCTGACGCTACGGCTGCCTTGGTAGTCAGCATTCCCATTTGTTTAATCTTCATTTCCGTGTCTGTCTGTCTCATTCATTAAGCAATTATTTCCGCCCTATGGAACCCTATCTTAATGTTTAAAATTAGTTACATGTCCATGTGTGATCAGAATGTACGAAATATTACTCCGGAGAACATCACATGATTTATGTCTTCTCATTGCTTTATTCAAGTATTACCTTCAACGACGAGACGGAACCCGACTGGGATAGTCCTGATGACCGATCATTTTACTGACAGGACCAACGAAAGGAGAGAAAACCTTGTTGAACATATTATTTTCCGACGAGATAATGCCACGAGATATGTATCCTACCCCGTTAAGTTGTTATATTAACATCTGGTAAAGGACTACAGACACACACTAAAGTCTGTCCTATCCTGAAAGTATGTGGCTGCTCATTTGTGTTTGCTATGAAACAACAAAGTACAAATTTTACATACTCACGAAGGCAGTTAGTCCAACTATTTTGTCTCTCGCGTTGTCTACCAGTTCACTTGCAGATACCGTGATGTTTACATAAGCAGAATAGATTAACAACTATTTCAGCGAGTGGCAGAACACGTCCCGAAATGACTAAAACAACTCATGACACAACAGTCTCAAGCCTGTGAGTCTGTTGTTCGAAATTCCGCATCATCAAATGATCAGACATTTCACGATAACAGGTCACCAGGTTGGCCTAATCGATCATTCAAAATATTGTTACGTCAACAGAACCCGGAGCTACTGGCCTTTAGCGAAGCCATGTTGATCAGAACTCACCAGCCGGCGTTATGTGCACGAAAATGGTTTAAGCAACCCATAGGATTGTTGTGGTGGAGATGACACTTACTGTGAATGTCTGCATGTCCACACCCTGTCTATTTCTATTTGTTTGTCGTATATAATCTGCATGTTTGCGTTTGCAACTGATGAGAGTAGGCAAAATGTTCACATATTACAATGTATGTTTTCTGTCTACACTAATGAGATTAAAAACCGACCAAGACAGTGAAGAAGAAAACGACTTCAAATATTACGCTAATGTATCTAAACAACCTAGCAACAGTGTGAAACCAAATAATTGCACAGTTTTAGCAAAATAAGTTGGTTCAGCTTCACTTTCTGTTGCTGAGCCCAATTCATATGAAGTTTACTGGTTTCTTACTGGTGATTTCTGAGAGAAAATCGAAATATTGACATTTCGTGGTACGTCTTTTCTCTCTCTCTCTCTCTTTCGATGATGTACCCAATTGCCGTCGAACTGTTTGTATCGAAGTCGAGAACTGTCACAACTCGTGGGGTGTAGGTTCACGTATAAAAGGAGTAACGTTGGTTGTTTTTAACAGTTATCACTTTAAACAGTTAGATGTTTTTCATCTGCGGCCATTTCCTGGAGAACATTGAAAATCGTCGAAACTCTACACCATCCACTACACGTTTTCAACGTTTTGGTACTCTGATGCTTCGATAATATACCCTAACGTATTTCGAAGATAAACCAGAACAGTTTGTTGAGTAAGGTAACCGATGTCTAACTACTGAAGCACATTGATGAAGGTCAACTCTACATGAATGATTCAAAATTAGCATTTTCAGTTTTAAGTCGTATCCCTGGGTGCCATGGCTTGGGCTGCCGGTGATTTTGATAGTAGTCTATAAAGTGATAGATTAGCGGAAAACGGACAGGCGTACGAAGGAAAACTAAGCAAAAAAGATGGAGGAACATGAAGAAGGGTCAACAACCGTGCAGAAACACGCTTGTCAATAATTATGAAGCACTGCCATATCTGAAGGTAGTTCAAACCAACGGTGTGGATGAACACCAACTCCTCAATCTGTCAAACAGCATCTACCAACCTCGTAGAGTTGGATTGTTAAGGCTTTCCAGCCCGTGAATGACTCAGTTCCGGTTCAGAGCAGTATCCATCTTGGTTGCTAACAAACTCATCCTTGAAAATGGGTGACTTAAAAGTAGGAAAAGGAGCAAACGGATCATGAGAGCATATACCAGCCGTGAGGACAAATGTGATCGGATTTAAAGGGCAGCAGGCGTTTTCACTAATCACAGACATAAGTACACATATATGTCACACTTTAAAAGGGCAGCTGTCGACGAACGTTTCTCGATCTCACACATGTTAATACTGACGGAAAAGCTACACATTGAGAAACACCTCAAATGCTCATACAAGTCAACCAATGTCAGAAGTCATCTAGTTTAGGTAACACATCAAACAGCACAAAAAGAAGTACTTGAAAGAAGTCGCAAACCTATTGCAGAAAACAATCTAGACGGAGAAAAATTGGTCCACTGGCGAATGCAGAATTTACTGTGGTGATCGCCAGATCATGATAATAAGAGATCTCATTACTCCATGGACACTGATGAAGCAATCCGATGTGGAATAGATTATTAGTGGGTGTACGGATGCGGCGGACTACAAAACAGATGCACTTCAAATTAAGTTGAGTTAATTATTGACTGAAAGAGACAATGTTAGTGTTAGAAACGGACAAAGAAATTAGGGGAAAGCGGAATAATTAATGGAGGAACAAAGACACGCTCAAATGATTCCAAAATCTATCCCAGGAGTGTCGTTAACCATGACTGGCATGAAAAAGTCGCTCGCTGGTTTGCGAGTCCCGCCCAGGAAACCGGAAACCACATACCAAAACAAATGTTGACATCAAACTCAGTATACCCCGAATCCACCTCACACTGGTCATCTCCAATCTAAGCCATAAAAATACGTCCAGAAAACTCGGAACTATCACCGTGATGTCACCATTAGATGCAATAAAGGGTTTGGAAATACCAATCATCAAAGACAAACTCTCCGAACATCGACTGTTAAGCATAGCCCGAGTTCGCAACGGTCGCAAGTTAAGCCCTGCTCTTCCGAGTGACATTGTAATATGTTAGCAAACGCCATTTGCGTTTTATTTACACGGTTAGTGATTTTATCGGACATATCATCAGGGCTAACACAAGTCCAAGACACAATGAACCTCTCCACTATCTCCACCCGTTATCCATCAAGGGTAAGTGCCGGCGTACAGCTAGACGCTGGAAATTTATCACTCCCGCAGTAGAGTTTTACTCTGGGCTTGCTTAACAAAAAAATAATGTGTTGTAGAAATACGTGAATATCACAGAAGCAATTTACAGCCACACGGAAGATCAAGATAGGGCTTATGAAGGTTAATCGTTGACTTTAAGCCGCTGAAGTGGGATGCGACGGAAACCGCCAGCCTGCTATTCCTCGTTCAATTTTTCACCGGACGAGATCGCACAGAGTGACCCGATGGACTGTAAGTATGGGAGTGTTGGAACGTGCTTCGTGATGCTTTACGACCAGCCTAAATCGTCCGAGGTAAATTATAGCCTTCAATTTGTCAGCGTTGTACTACGGTCGTCTATCCACGTATTTTACTGATACACTTTGCGGTTTGGATCTCATCATAAAGTAGTGAAATTACGTTAATCTACGCTCACAGGACGATAAACTTTTCCGATCATGCAACAACGAGGAACAAGTAAACAAAGTTTAATACATCATAAAGAAAATCAGCTTTCTAACCTTCACTACACCCTCTGAGTTGGACGCGCAAGCTCGATGCAAGGCGGTGAGCCAATGCAAATCTTTGTGGTTGACTCGGGCACCATGTTGTAGAAGAAGTGCGGTAATTTCAGTGTTACCACTGTACGCCGCCGCGTGAAGTACGCTGCGTTTTTGTGAATCCTGCGTAGTAAAGAAGACGTAGGAGAAATAAAGTGGTACAACAAAATAATTCCCGTTATGTGGAACGCTTCGGATAAAATCTAAAATATGTGAAGTACCTACTAATTAAGGTACATATAATTCGTTTAGTCTTACTTCAGCCTACTTCGAATATGAAACACATCATCAATCGTACGATTTAAATGCTGAATGACTTTCTTTTCAATCGCATTGCATAACCTAAGCATCTACAACCATTCATTTGTCAAGTTCTCAGCTGTTAGATTGCAAAGTGTCTACTGTCACCAATGTACTGTGTCCGATGTGAGCCAGATACTCAAGCACAGCCGTCAAAATCCTGACACAAGTACTCCAATACACCGAAGGTCACATAGGTTACCGTGTGAATTTCAATCAAATATCCTTATCGACGAATTCAATGTAATTAAGATCTGCATTTAAAAAATGGTTCAATAGCGACAGGCAATATGAAACAACGGAATGTGTAAACACTTGCGATACACAAGCTAGACCACAATATCCGCAGTCACCCCTTCAAATGGTAAATGAGATTCCGGGGAGCAGAAAATTCAAACAATCGTTTTAATGAAACTACGAGATAAAGAAAAGAGAGGGCATATAAAGTAAAAATACGAGCTCATACGTTGTATCATGCAAGGAGTTAGCAAAACATCCCTGGGTTCAGTTAGGTACAAACCTGATAATTAACAGTTTCTGAATCCAACGGGAAGCGTGAAAACCGGGCAGAATCACCGACAAAAGCAGATTGAAGCAGACCATCCTCTAACTCCAACGCACAGACATCCATTTGCAGAATCGAACTGCTAAAACGGAACCAATATCGGATGTAAACGAACGGACTGAACATATCATAAAAAAGGTCCTGTGTCACTCAGTGAATAAACAAGCAGAGTACAAAAAAAGCGTCGTTTTTCTCGCACACAGAAGAAGAAAAATACTATCACGAAATAAAAATAATCTCGGATGCAAGATTGAAAATTTGGGGAGCATAGCTCGGCAATAAAATAGCACAAGAACTGCTAAACGTCGTGCACATAAACTTATGAAGGGCGATGGAAGTTTCCACCGGAAAAAATGTGATCACTTGGTTTACGTAACTGAATAAATCAACAAGCAGCTGAATAAAACTGAATTCCACCAGAAGTTAAGCCACACACTTAAATCGAGTAGTACAGTGAAGAGTACGCAGAAAATTATCTTGCTGTCACAATTCTGCAAGAACTCAATTCTTACGTAGAAAGGAACGTCAGCTAGTTCGAGATGAGCAAACTAGTCAGATAACTAGTGATTATTATTACCAAACTGGTATGTGATCATGAGCCACTGTTTCAGTGTTCCGTAGAAAGCCAAAAAGGGTCCACGAGTTGCAGTTTTTGAAGTGGAACCTGTCACAATAAACTACATCTTGATAACCAGGTGGACAGTTCCGCGACACCGAGTGCGTCCCCGGATTACGGCTTGAGGAATCGTCTTCAACATGAAGATTAACTACACAACAAACGGCCCCGCCGAAAAATAAGTAGTAATATAAGTGCGCAGTGCATTCACGGTTGGGCATCCGGGTCTTCTATAAACCGTCACATACTCTTTGGTGGTAATTCAACATAACGCTTGTTCACCCACCGTTTTCAGAGGTCCCAATGAAAGAACGTGGGCTCTTGGACAACAGACCGCACGTGTGATACACAGATATCCACGGTCGACGCAAACAGTAGACAAGTCTAAGGGAGATATTAAGAACCACTATGATGATCACCGGCTCAAACTGGTACAAAAGATGCACCGAATACCTAGGTGAACTAACTTAGTCCAACTCCCAGTAACAAGAGACAGGCCTAGCAGAAACTCGATAGGCCTTGGAATTCCTAGTCAGGTAGATCAACCACACCAAACATGTATCGCCTTGGGATCCCCGAGTTACTGAGCTGCTCCCATCATAGCATTATACAAGTTGCACTGGGCATCCTCGATGGATGGACTCCATCGGAAGGGCGTGAGAGCCGAAACTTTTATCACCCAATGGATTGGTAAGTGTGTACTTCACCTTCCGAATTAGGTTCCCGAATGAGTGACTTCGAGTTGGGTCTCTCAAATTACCATTCTTCGGCCTGGAAAACCTAGCAGTTTTGTGTCCACACGATAAAAATGGACTTACGAAGTTATAAAAATGATGGACCTGCACATTTATTCGCGGTGCTAGTAGCTGACTACGCCCCTACACCATCACCTATAGCATTGTAACGAACGATCGAAACTAGTTAACGCGTACGGATTGAATTTGAAGTGGTAAGTATTACATGGCTGCTTTGTTCACCTTTCAGACGGCTACGTCAACGCCGTGTACGAGGACCCTGAATCAACGGACAGTCAGATAAACAAAGAGGGCAGTTGCATTTAAACGTAACTCAATCATACCTTTGTACTCATCCTTTTTTGGTTATTTTAATATCGCTGAGTGTTGTGTAATATATCTTTGGATACAATCTCTGTTCACTCTTCCGGTTGCATGCTACAGTATCAACATAATAACCTTCATTTTTCCCACGCTTGCAAAAGACCACTATCCACTTGGTAAATTCATCAGCACGGTTTCAAACACACGAAAGACGTCTCGTCTGTTACTTTCGACGGAAGTCGCAGTCGCTAAGATGGTGTGTCCAACACTGAATGATTTCATCACATGACCAATGTCAACCCTGCCTACCTCCGAATAACGTTTAAATTTGTGACCCTCAACATACAAACACATGTGCAGACATATCAATAGGCAGCTCTTGCACGTATGTTGGAGACTCTGGGTAGTGGTGTTCGATGTCACGGCTGAAGCGACCAGCTCGGCTGGTGTTGAAATTGCCCTAAGGAAAAACTCAGAGGAAGCGTTGTTGGAATGGATCCCCAATAAACATCTCCACACTTTCAAACTTGAAGGCATGGTTACAGCATGGATAAACGCCTATCACAAACAGTATTTGCCTGTCATAGAGACAATTGGGCACACAGATTGTAGCCTAGACCCAGATTACCAACCCTCCACGAACCGCATGGCAAACAGATGAAGTAACACTGCCTGGGGATTGTTATACCCAAGTAAGCAAGCTAGGTGCTGACAAGTGCGAGTTGCGGCTACCACTCTTACGGTGCTTGACAAACATATAACGGTGAACGTTTGCTGTGTCACTCTGTTCTTGGGGAGCCCTAGCATTTTACTCTAGATGTCAGTGTATCATCAAAAGACCTTCATCATCGAGGTAATCGTTGGCATAACCTAATCATATAGCTGTCAGTCACCTATAGTGCGGCTGTTTCCCCGACTGTAAGTCAGACCAAAGCGCTTGTCTAGATAAAGATGACGCATTGGTGTGTACCAAGTCGGCTCTGTCTCTCGGCAAAAAATTGTCCGGCCGTCGACCACAAGTCAACGTAATCGAATAAGTGGAACCTTAAGCGTCCTTGCCTCCAGTGTAGTATCTCTTACACTGGATGACATCGGGCTAAACTAGACAAATACAGCAAACAGTGCATTAGTGTGGCACCACCTGAAGTACGTTCAGTTGTCAACCACCAGATTTTTATACGATCATTCGAACTTATTGACACTCAGTGAAAAATTCTACCCGACATCGGGTAAGATTTGGGGAGCAAGATCACTCGCCTAGAACACAAGACGCATACAAAAGAGGATCGCGAATGTTGGTGGGCACAATGCACCATCGAGATGGAACAACCCGATATAACCGGGAATCCCCTAAAGGTTTTCCATCCAGAGTGGCACGAATGTAATGTAAGCGAGGTAATGCGTAAAGCCCAATGACGGGTTCATTCATAACCTACAATGCATAAGGCAATGGGCTGGGTACATCAAAACAGCAATTCAACTAGACATCAGTGGCGTAGGCTGTGATTTCAGAAATCTCCCATATTCACTGGTTTGTTGAAGTTTCTCTTCTCACAGGAACAGAAACAACAAATGAGATCAAGTTCCCGAAAAGTAACGAAAGAACGGTATCTCTGGATCTTCGTCAGATTATTTTTCACAATAATAATACATTACGAGATGAGGAGGTGGTAGTTGGGTATTTCAAGACATTCCAAATGAAAAGTTTGACAAACAATACTTCTATTTTTGAAAGCTGAAAATACAAGTCAAATAAAAAACGCAACCCAATATGCGAGAAAGATGGTTCACTTATCGCCAGCCAATCGCGCCGATCTGACGGGTGAACTGGACATTGAGTAACAATTCAGCTAGCCTCAATCAGAACATGTAGACGTCGCGACTCGAATGGTCAGTTATTACGTTCCAGACGGCCCTCCGTCAGAAACGGAAGTGGTACTGGAACGTAATAAAGCTCCTGAACCAGACCTCCTCTCTCCTTCTATCTTCAAGGATGGTGGGGAGAGGTTGATATCATAACTGACGAAAATCCTCAAGATGTTCTGGGGGAACTGAGGAGGTACTTCATGATTGGTGCTTATGAACAGTAATTTCCGGTTGCAAACATGGAGGCCAAAGTCTGTATGAAAACCACAGAGGAATCAGTCTAGTGTCTGTTGTGTCCAAATTATTCACTAGTCTCATTTTACGTCGGCTCATTAGGTCCAGAGAAAGTCAGAAATGCGAAGAACAAGCAGAATTCAGGACCGGTCGAAGGTGCGTTGATAGCACTACCTCATCCGCTTACGATATTATTGATGAGATATCAGCGAGGATAGCAAAGATACGGGTTGACTTTGCTAGCCTGCATCATTTGTGGCGTCAAAAAGACGCTCTGTTTTGTTCTATGGTTCGGAAACGAAGCTGTTCGCAACTAAGCTGCAAACAGACTTGTTGTGTTTGACCATCGTTGTCTCCGCCAATAAGTGGACTGATTGTGTAATCAATATGGCCGTCGGCCGGCGCGTATTTCGGGGCGTTTGGGATGCGCAATCTATTGGCCAACTAATCACATTACAAAGCCCCCGATGGTTGGGTCATATACCCCGTATGCCACCTGATCGTTTACCGTACCGGACATTATATACTGAGACCACCAGCAGTTGGGTGAAACCACATGATGGTCAAGCAACAACGTGGTCACGAAATATGAAGACCCTGACTGCTCCACTGAATAAAGTGGGTAGGTTTCGCCTGCCTGGCTTGGGTCCTTATAATCATTCAAATCGCTGGATAGAAACGTTATCTGAGACGGCAGTGTGCTAAAGTCAGTGATCTGTCTGCATTTATACAATTTCAAGTTCGGCTTAGTCTTACACTACTGTTTTTCGTACGCCTTAGTGACGTCTTCTTCTGTGCTTTTTCACGTCATTGTGAAGGTAAGTGTTGGCCCGAGCCACAGTACGTTCTGGCCAGGCTCATGGCAGTTTCGATGATAATGACGATAGATTTCTTTCGGTATAGTGTTCTATGCATACCAATCTCGGAAATCAAGATCGGATCTCCGTGAGGAACATAGTACTCCAATATGTTCGTCCATCCATAACTCCCCGGGAATCTCAAGTGATGTGTCAGATGCCGAATTTTAGCCATAGCCGAATCGATTGAAATTCGATTAAGAAATCCACCTTTGTGCGCACAAAAGCGCTTTGTTCAGGCGTCGAAGTTGCCATGGCCAACCACACACACCATGACCGATCAAACCGTCATGGTTCCAGTGGCGTCATAATGGTGACGTAATCGTACCAAAACGTTGTTCTCGTGTATGCCGATGACGTGTCTGACCTCACCGAAATTAGCTACTTGTTTTTGTCTGTTCCGCCCTGACAACTCTGTTTCATATAAATTGTTATGTAATTAGCCTGATGATGAATAACCGAAAACGGGCTTGTTCGCTACACTGTTGTTTTCTGGTTTCAATAATCCTTTCAATTTCGCAAACAAAAGACGAGATCCAGCCGGCACTTTAACTAAAAGTGGCAGAACAAGCACAGGAAAAACTGGGGCTCGACCAGCTTATCAGAACATAGGGTAAGCATATGGCTAAGCGACTAGAGAAAGATTCACGAGAAGGGTGCAATGTTGTGACCTTCGTCAGATTCTTTTACACTAATCTCTTTTTAACAGAACTGACGAGTACAGAATGACAAGTGGTCGGTTAAAACCATTCGTAGTCAACAAAACAGATATTTGATATATGTCATAGATTAGACCAGGGAACAGAACGTAGCAGATATGACGGTGTGCCGCCACGACGGCCAGTATGCAAAAGACAGATGTGTAAGCCTATAAATTGAAAGCTGGCTTAAGACATCAACAGTACATGACCCGCTTCTTCTGAGCTCTCTTAAAACCGTACAGCAAATGGGGCATCTTACCCAATCATCCAGTTGTCTCATCGGTGTGATCTGCCCACCTCCGTTTGCCTCTCCGGTCAACGACTGCTTACTTACTGACGCCGTACTGAAGCCGATCTCTGCAAGATTCTCACATACCTCATTCAAGAGTGACTATTAACACTGATATTGATTTCGACAATAATGAGGTTCATGCTAAACTCTCATAAACTGCCTCTGAATTTTACAATGCAGTTATAAACTCTCACTTAACCGAGGTTAGAGGGTTAGGTTATACTCTAACAAGTGAAAAAAAGTACGTTTAATATCTAGAAAAGTAATGTCCCTCTTGGTCATAGTGACCCCGGAACCATTAAATTTCAATTAACAGGTGAAGTAGAATTCCACCGACTTGAAACTTAGTGGAGATCATTTGCAACGCGGATGGGATATCCCTGATCAGACAACCTATCATCATCATCATCATCATCATCATCATCATCATCATCATCATCATCATCATC
>LUCH01002409.1:0-53950 GCA_013368495.1 Paragonimus heterotremus
GTAAAAATCCTCAGATTAATCAGCAGATAAAACGGTGTAGCGAACAAGTTCGTTCTCGGTTATCCACCATCAGGCTGAGTACCACTCACCATATCCCTCGCTTGTTAAGTGATTATTTCACTTCTTTGAAGCCGTCAGACAACAGTTATCAAAACATAGTCTATAGGACGTTTGAGTTCGTTAACACAGTCGACGGACTCAACGTAACTATACAACGAATAATTTCTTTTGACATATCTTCCTTGTTTACAAATGTCCCAGTGAAAGAGACGATAGATTATTTACGTGATTATATTGTGGCCAACAATCTGGATGTCTGTATACCATCAACAGAACTGAACTGGCTATTTTACTTTCGTACCATCAACGTACAATTTAAATTCAACAGGAAACTAAACCGACAGATAGATGAAGTTGCAATGAGATCCCCATTGGGACCGTTGTTTACAGACATCTTCACGGCGAAGCATGAAAACGACTAGATAGAAGAAGCCATTCATAGCTGTAATGTTTATAAGCGATATGTGTACGATATCCTGTAAAATTTACACTAGAAGTTGAATGTAGAAATGAACTAGCCTTCCTGGGCGTACCCATAAGGTGCCGTGCTGATGAATCTGTTCAACGCAAGGTCTATAGGAAAGAGAGCTGAAATGGGCAGTATGTCCATGTCATCAGCTTTGTTCCCTTGGTGCAGAAATGAAATCTCAAACTGCTTGATTGATAGAGCCATTAGAATATGAAAACGGGATACAATTTGCAATGAACTGTTCTTCCTATGCACAGTATTCTTACAAACTGGCTACCCGGGACAACTTGTAAACAAGACAATGAAACGTCGAGAGAAAACGGACAAGGTGCCTCTAGCGGAGAAGAAAATAGTGCGTATTTCTTTACCATTCAACCGTTACACGTTTGTTGATACAATCACTAGGACACTTAAGATTGCTGTCACCAAAATATTCTGTGCTGTCACATTGCACGTTTGTTTAAACTCCATTCCAGTCTTGTATCTACGACTAATTGGTAAACAACTTGTCTTTGAGGCTTCTTTTTGTGTATACTCATTTACTTGTTCTTGAAAAACTATGCATATGGGTTGTACGACCAGGCGTTTATCTGAACGTAATCGTGAGCACCATCCAAACTAGACCAATGACGTAGTCACCAAGACAATTGCCAGTGCAATTATGGCATATCTTGTCGATTCGAAACACATCCTCAACCCGGCCTCTTCTTTCCAGCCGATTTACCGGGTCAAGAGCGGTCAGTCAAAATCCGTAAGACGTCGAGTTTTGGCCATCCCTGAGGCGACGGGATGCCGACTGAATAACACACCCTTGGGCTCACAAAATCGCTTTGTTCAGGTTTTGCGGTTATTATGGCTTAGCGCCCACATCATGACCGATCAAATAGTTACGGTTCCAGTCGCGTCATAACTGTGACGTAATTGTGTCAAAACGTTGCCTCCTTCTATAGTTATGATGTTTTTTGAACCTTAGTTAAACTTGTTCCGTGTTTTACTCGTTTTCCTCTGACAGAAACATTTTACATAATTGTTATGTATTTAGCCTGACGATGGATAATCAAAAACGAGCTTGTTAGCCACACGGTTTCTTTCAATGTTCCTCTTAGCAAGTGACCTGCTGAAGTGTCTGCCTGAGAGTTTAAACTGCCGTCAACTTTCGTCGGTGCCCTAATTGTGTAAGACATTCCTTTATTTGATATCCCTTTTCGCTTCTTACGTGTATCGATCGACAGTGAAGACAGTTGTTCCATATCGTCTTAAATAGTAACTTCAGTTGGTGCCGAGTGGTAATCGTTCACATTTGGCTCTTAATTAACCGCTGTAGTCGCGGGTTAAGTTCTCCAGTTTCCAGACTAATTTCGTCATGTAGCAAACTAAGATTCTGTACCAGTGGAGTTAAATCCCCAAAACTGTTGTCATTGACACGATTAGTACACGTGTTTAAGTCTGGAGGCCCAGACTGTTGATTTGTTTCATTCTCAATTGGACGTCCGTTGAGCTGAAAACTACTCACTGATAACAGGGCGTAGCATCGCTTTTGTGGACTACAACACGGGCCATGGATGAAGTAGGATCACATATCTAACAAGGTTTTAAATGAATGTGGATCTTGCTCGGTTTTATTATAATCCCCTGAGAAGTAACTGATGGCCTGAGAAAGAAAGTCTTCCAGTAACTGACAATCTCGTAGAAAACAATCGCTGTTTAAGGAAGGCCTGAGGAGCTTCGAAACTTATTTTCATGATTCTATTGGTCGGTGTCAGTCACTAACTTAACAAACTGCTCGACGGGATACATGTTAACAAAACGTTGTGTGAGTAATCAGTCACCAAGTGGTAGGCAAAATTCCGATGGATACAGATTAATGGACTTCAAATCGCAACACATAAATCACATGCCGTAGGCCAGTGACCAGCTTAGTAGCCAAATGTTGTGCACGATCAACAGCGAGTATGTTTTTATTCGAGCTGATATATACGTCTTCCTTGTGTACTTAAGTAACAGTCTGATGTTAAACCCATAAAGAATGTGAAGGGAAGATCCGTCTTATCACACCAAGAACGATGAAACCTTCTTTGCGAACATCTCATGATTGTGCACAAAAGATAGCTTAGGCAGCATCCGGATACCTCGTTCTTTCTAGAGTGTAATTTTTATGTATGCCTTTTGTACTGCTGGGCAAGGAGACATTGTCAGAATCTCCACCGACTCAAATCACTTGACTACTGTTTAATTGCGCCAAGATCGATTTGTCGTGCGCTCCAGCTTTTTAGGTCTTCAATATAGACAAGGACAATCTTAAAAATATCCTTTCCAAAGCCGTTAATATGAATAAAAAACAACGAAGAACCGAACAGTTATCCTTGAGTGACCCGCAGAGGAATCAGAGTGAATCTTATCTGTTATACGAAATATCCGTGACCTAGTGCAATGAAGTCCGAAGTAGTGAGTATCTACAGAGATACAGTAAGGTGGCGAAACACTGTGGACCACTGAACACTAACCCTTGGATACCATGGCAAGCAACTAGAGATCAAAAGATATTTCTTCATCGGGCAACCGCGAAAAAACCGCAGGTTTGTTCTTCCTTGATCGGCGCATGTAATTAACTGAGAAATTGTACTAGCTTAGTTTGCTCCCAGATTTCCTGCCTATACCTATTTCAAACGATGCAAAAGTCGTTCAGGTCCTTTGAAGTGTCTGTATGTTTGTATTTCACGAGTAAATGGGAACGGTAAATACGTATCCTACCATTTTTGTTTTTTGCCAAGTTTCACCTTGAGTAATTTCGTTGTACCCTTCTTTCAAATGGCATCTGACCTCAGCTTTCACAATATGTCATTTATCCTATAAGATTGAGTGAATAAGAGTGTGGGCCATGCTTAAGCCAGTTTTGCTTTGTGTGATCAGCTTCAAGGAATATTATCTCTGCTTTTGAATTACATGACGGATTAGTTTGGTTTATTTGATTACTCAAGTAACGTATCCAACAACTGTCCCTTCCACGGCCATTTTTAAAAGATTCTTTGTTCAATGAATTATCGTTTACCGTATAGTCAAGGCAAACGGGCACATTAAAAAAGCTTCACATTGCGAATGCTTGCTACTATCAACTGTTCTCTTGTTCGAAGGAGAGCTCCTCGGTAGTTCCACACGCTTCATGGTAACTGAATGTCATTTCTTCTATCCACATAAACCCGCATACCCACCTAACGATGGCTTCTAGTTACACAAAATAACCTTGTTGTTGTCATTCGTTTTTCCTAAAGTTTATCACTTCCGATATGAAATAAATCTTTTTTCAGAGGTGATAGCTGATCATTTAAGCAGGAATGAATGAATTATAAGTTCACATATATTTCGAACTGCGCAGGCGGTCGGATTTTCACGAAACATGGTAACATTCGGATACAACTGAATCAGTCTACCACTGTATCTGGCTGGACTTCATTTAGTATCATGTCATGGTGCCAACCGTGTACTTTCATCTCAGTTCCCCAGTTTCTGACTCCCCAATTCATTCCGAAGCTGTCCAAAGCTTGACTTCTTTGACAGTGAAGAGGTAACGCCAATGATTGTCGCTGTTTTAAGCCGCTATTATGGGAAGAAGTGAACGCCTGTGGTGAAGATCCTTCCTGTCCACCACCCACGTTCATTTATAACAAATTTATATGACAATGATACAAGATAGTTCTCCCCTGATTGAAACAATAAGGGCATAATTACAATGTCTATCTACTGTTTCACATTGGTTTGCTTAAGATGGAATCACCTTCAGTTTATTTAGAGTCTATTTAGCAGACACATTCCGACTGAAATATTACTATCACACCTGTAGCATAACATTCTGTCTATCCACTCGAGGTGTAATGGGTTTCAAATCATAAAACGGCACCTCCTTCCGGCCAGTACTACATGAATCGTCTTATGCGGGCTGAACATTGCGTTAACGTCCCGATAGTGCATGGTTGACTAAAACTCGACTGACAGGTACACGCAACTGACTTCGCGTACAGTGTGACCACGTAAAACGTCCCGTTTGACATCCACCTGAGTCCTGACATGATGGCAATGTATGACCAGATTAATTTACTACTACCCATTATGATAGCATGTACAGAAGGTCACACCAGGCGATCAATCCACCGGGGGGCTCGTTGATTTTATCCGTTTTGCTTCCAACCTTTTTGATGAACTGATCATCCCCTATAGCTATTGTGATCGAGGTTATGGAGATTACGCCAAATTCATACCTTTTTCACAACGCGGTCAATAACACAATTCCAACTGCATGCCAATCGCAATAGTGATTGAGACTTGAATAGTGGTCAAATTAGATTTATTGCACAGGTAAATCAACCCAACAACAAGAGAATTTAACCCGTTAGTGCATCAGTAATTTTCTGACTGGTATTTACTCAACAATTTGAACGGTCCGTCTTAGTTATTCTATCAACCCCCATTCCACAGTTACCGTTGAACCGTTTGGATCATTTGACATTAGTCCACTGGATTTTTGTTTCTCAATAAACCGGAAGTTTATGTCATAACAACAAGCTATGTTAGAATGGCGTACAAATTTTTGTTCATTCTGTTGTTCCAACTGAACCCACAAGTAAACTTCAACATTCAGACGATATCATATACAGTGAAATGTGACTTATGAGGAGCATTCCCATCAGCTTATGTGTAGCTATTACAATCTACATAACCACTGGAAGACCTTTCTCAACATTTACTTTCAAGTCACGTGCATTTACAAGGTGGAAGATTTTGGGTACAGTGTGACTACAATGCATGTCCTATTTACACTGGTTTTATCGGCTTTTTCTGTTCCACACCACATCTTTTTATTGTCACCATGACAACTGTAGTGGATAAAAACGCTTTACAAACATGGTCTTTTATCCGGTTCAAATTATTTGATGCACAGTCGAACTGATACAACTTACTACAGACTGAACAGGCAGTCTGCCTGTAACAGACACGCTCACCAACGCACGCCCGAGCTCACGCTCATCTAACGGATCAAAGGTAAGAACACGATACACAATCAATCTATAAATTTCGACGGAAGTTGACACACATTATGTGTGCATCTGCTATTTGGTAAGTCTGAATTAAACCCACGTCCAACATCAAATTCATCACTTTTCTCAGCGGCTTCAATGACAATGTCATCATGTGCTGTAGAACATATCAGTGATAGCATTCTCAGTTGACCTTGGATAGGTCATATTTCAATAGCTCTCTGTAGTTTGGTATTATTACCTCGTTATATAAAGTTTGTTTCTAGACTGGCACGTAAGGTGTGATCATTCAAGTTAGGAATGTTGATTAATTTTTCATTCGTAGTTCACTTATGGTCACTAATCTACCAACAAACTTCATCAGGGTTAGGTGGATTAAGATAACTTTTCACCCGGATTGATACAGTCTTCCACGTTCTAACCACAATTTTTCTCGGTTCAATTGAACTGCACTTCATTTAAGCGTTTGCGACTGAATATTGGATCATCCCCTTCCTAGTTCCAGTGACCACTTTGTTGTTGGCGAGGTAAGAGTAAGAAATTGGCATCCACTGAAAAATCAGATATATAATTATAGCATAGCCTGAAACGAGGTCTTCACCCTTCTAACTGATGTGACGTGTGCTGGTACACTGGTAAACATCAAACCAACTACTCAACTAGTTTGTCATATCTGGCTTGGAATTCTGAGCCTGCTACTCATAACAGATTGTAGTACAACGATATATGGATCTGTGACGTTGAAGTAGAAAATAGGCTTGACTTATTAGTAAACATTCGAGAATAAAAGTTCATAAAGTTTGGGTTTGCTCAGAGAATGAGTTTGGTGATACAAGTATTGACTACTGGTTTTGTCATAACTGGCGTCACATTTGAACAGCAGTGTATAACATAGCCAGTAAATATCAATATGTCGTTTGCAATCGTAACACTTTACTGGCGGGTAATTTGGTCCATCTTTGAAGTACTTATTGAACATCTTGGGGAAAAAACAAACGCATAACTGACATACACTACAGTCAGTAGAACCTGATTGCATTTACTAATTTAGCCAGTACTGTATAAAAATAAAACGATTTTAAGCATTTTTATTACGATCCAAACGGAATGTCTGCCCAAGATCGACATATTATTGATTGAAATCTAAATGTTATCACTACCACCACTTATCGTTCATGTTGGGGATTAATTCACATTATTTAATTCAAACAGAAAGCGAGTAGTGGTTATAAAAATGCAGATTGAAAGAAAATCTTGAACAAATTGATTATTACGTGCAGGGCGTTGAAAGTATAACAGCACTAAACAATTAACGACGCCTTCCATGAGGGCAGCAGAGGTAAATAGCTCTATAGTTACCGTCATCAGCTGGCACTGTTTCGTATAATACGTTGAAATTTAAATTTTTTCCAGGGCGCCTTCGTATTAGCAAAGCCAAGATACCAATCGAGATGAAAGAGTTGCATTTCTTAGTGAGATAACTGTTGGTTCCTCGTATAAAGGTGCCAAATTTTGAGGAAATCCAAAATGGTTAGTAGACAAAATCAATGACTGCATAAGTGGACTGCTTCACTTGATAGATAGCACTGTATGAAGAGGTATGCATGATTCGGCACAATGCAGTTATCACGGGAGAGTAAGGGATTCAATTAGTTTGACAGCTCTTAGTAAACAGGATCGGTTAGATGGTAGCATTGTGGCAATCAATTTGTACTTTCGTATCCTGTCGATTCAAGCAACCTGGCTTCACTACACTAATACCCAGTAGCACAGCTTCATCGTCACGATCTGCAATCACCTTGGACTTGATTGCTGAGGTTGCTGTCGATACTCGTATTTCATCTCAGACTGTATAACCGAGATTTCGTAGTCTTTTTGCCAGGTCATTGGTCACGCGGTTGTATCTAGTACAACACACGTCGTGTGCGATCTAGCACGATTGAAGAGTGTGGGCGAGGCTTTCTGAAGTTGTCTTTTTGACCGCCTCATGAATTCCGGTTCCTAGTCATTGGAATGCCGCACTGAAGCTGCATGGAACGAATGGATATCCTGGAGAAAGTGCGATCTGGGTACAGCAGGAAACGGTTGGGAAGTGGAGAGTGGGACACTTCGTAAAGATCACGACCATTCAGTATATGATAGAAATAGTTCTTCCACGATGTACCAGCTCCTTCTCCGTTTCGTCAACGTCACACTTCGAAAACGTACAGGAACGTAAATGTATCTTACAGTAGGGCCAAACGAACAACATCTGACGGCATTCCTTAGGATCGGAAGTTGGCTAGAGAGCAGTCTCTCCACTCGTGATCTGTGTGTAATGGGAATGGGGGTAGATAAACTCAAATTGTCCAGATTAATTGGAGAAATTAAGTGTAGATGCAACTGGTTGGCATGTTCTTTGAACGGTAGAGTCACTGCCGAACAAACTGGCCAATTTTTTAGTCCATAGCTTTAAGGGCTTGGCGGTGTACTCAGTTCAGATCTAGTGAGTGGTTCACATTGAGTAACAGGTGCTGTCTCAGCAAATGTACGTGCTGTTGCGACTTCAGAGGCTCTTTGGTAGTTTCGTCCAGTGTCGTACAAAGTTGCAGTCAGTGAAAGGGATACCTTGAAACGTCACCTTGCCGACAACTCTCACTGAGTGGAGTGCGTCAGAGAAGATCTGAATAAATTCTTCTACAACAGCTGTCATGTTGTGCTGGTGTTCATCAAGAATGAACAAGAGTTTAGATCCTCTAATGTTACCGTTCTTTTCAAATAGCTCCTGGTACCTGATTGCAGCTGATAGCTTCCCTAAAGACTCATTGACTTCTCCGCTAGGAGGATCATGTGGTCAACTTAAGGGAAATCACTGACCGTAATGTCGTGGGACTGGCAGTCAAGCTCCGTTTGCAATAAAGCTAGTACTACATTCATTGTTTTGCTGATAGTAGATCGTTTAATCGAAAAATGCGCTGGGCCGGAGGATTGAGTCTTCGAGCATAGCAGACGCCTTGCGATTAGAATCGGCAACTTAGTGCGTTAGAGATGGAGGGCCATCGAAAATCTGAGTCAAACTGATGATCAAGTCATGCGAACTAGAATGAAACACTTTGGATGTGCCAATATGGGTTGGTACATAAGTTGAAAGATGTCCAGCGTGGATTTCGAAACAATGCATGATGTACTGAAGTCGCCTTGAATCAACCATCGTGGTGTGAAAATAAGGGTTGATGAGAGGGCAATTATAAGCACATGCAAGAAAGATCAGCAAATAACTTGTAAAACCAAAATACCAATTTTGAAAGTATGACAATGGATCTCACATGGCTGGGAAAAGGTGGTTCATGACGTCAGGGCGCCACAGGTGGATTAAACAGCCCTCAGTCAACAGGAAGGGGTGAAAGTATCCAGCCAGAACATCAACCTTCATAGACCTTAAACGTTTGAGCAAAAACATATTCAAACCTGGAGCGGAGTTTTCCATAAATTTTAAGGTACGAGACATTTATATTGTTGATCGGATTGGCCAGGGACTAGTCTGAATGCAGACTAGGGTGAGATTATCATCATCAACGTACGGATTCGCCAATAGTACTTTGGACCAGAACTCGTTGGAGTTATTTGGGAGGCGGCGGCCACTTTTGTACACAACTCTCCAGTTTCCGAAAAAACCGCGTAATTCGCATCCTCTCTTCGTTAGTGGTACAGTTATTCAGCAGTTGCTTAGTTGTCTTCCCATATCTGCTTCTTCGCTGGATAGGTTCTGGCTACAATAAGGTCGCCAAATGATAACTCGCCAGATTTACTGAAAAGTTTGGAATCCTTGTGTGTTTAACAATGATTATGTCCATACCCAGGCGAAAAGGTTTGAGCGCGGACTACGGGCGATTGCTGGCAGTTCGTCGCCGCCGCTAGACAAGAGTCCGGCTGCACCAGACCGAACCAAATGAGCAAACCACTCATCATTCTACCACTTGGAGTTCGATATTTAAGATCATGTTTAATTGCATATCAATGGTTGCTTCGGCTTTAAAATATTTTCTGGCCTGTTCAGTGCGCACAGAAACGTCTTAGTATCCTTAAACGAACGACCCGGAAAATGCCGTTGAAGCCACTGACGAGATTCACATTGAGCAAGGCGCGATGAAATCAGTTTATCGGCATGTATAAGGAGAGAAGTCGACTTCTGGGACCAATTATATCCTGCGGTTTTCATGCAATTGATTTACTCCTAGTTGTATTCGATGGGATGTATCGTCTTTCCACGTTGACTGAGACCAATATTTATACGTAAGTTGGGTTCACAGTCGGTGCAGTCAAATATTATGCGAGGCTGAGCACCTACTTCCAGTTATGTTGTGTCCTTGCATCGATTCGTAGGAACATGGGCCGGTAAACCAGGATAAAATCCACACATCTTATCTCATTCTATACAGAGGTGCCCTGATTACCTTTTCTGTATCTTGGCGGATCCTGACGCGGGGAGCTGGTGAAAGTTCCACTTTCATTATCAACCATAACAAATACATTAAAACCACGTAAAGTGGTTGGCCCTATCTGCAGTTAGTGAGCGTGAAAACCTTCCGCGCATCGTTCTGCAAAATACTACAGGTCTACACCCGAAGCACAAATTCTGACTAAGGCTCCATCAATCCACCTAGTAGGAAATCCCCGCACTCGGGTCAACGTATTTTAGATCTTGTTTGGGCCTAGGTAGTCAATATTACCATAGCCTGTTTGAGACGTTGGCGTTTCACGAAAACAACTACATGGTATTGTAGTGCTGCGTAGTTTGTCTCCTGTTACCTTTTAGTCCAAATTACTAGTATACACTACTGTCATTCCCTTTGAAATTTGAGTCTTATTTGTTACACGACAATAAGATTGTCCAATTAATAAGCTGAAAACAAAAATCACCTGATAGTATATCTATTTTTAGAAGGTTAATGGTACATTGAGACATTGATAATATGTATGATGAAGCCACAGTATCAAACCCGACCGCATATTTCCGTTAACTGTTCGTTTAAAATTGAGTGGTATAACTTACATCTCACACATATCGATCTGGTTCCATAACACTGGAATCCTCTTATACTTCAAGAAGAAGCAAAACTGTTGAAGAATTAGGCTTGAGCTTCTCAGAAAATGTGCCCTGTTTTAGGTTCTCGTGTAGCCAATTCATCTAGCCTTGACTATCAAGGATTTAGCGTAATGTGACCAGCTTGGCGATTGGATAAACCCCAAACAACCTTGATATTCTACAACTTACGACCCATTTTGGACTTACAACGCAAACGGAATATCTAAGCAATTTACGAACACTACATTGGTTCTTTGCTGACACCGAACACTTGACTTAGCAATCATCAAAGTGAGTAGATAACACTCGATCACAAATCTGAATTGTGAAATCAGTCTCACTGTTATCGGTAACTAATGTGTATTCTTCTGTAGACGTGGATTCGTCTGCGCAACAATTGACGTTTGTTTCGAAGATAACACAATTCCAAGTTTCTGACGAACCTACATATAAATTTGTTAATGGCCAGAAAATACGGAACAGTGGAAGAAGAACAGCCTCGAAGACAACGTCAAAGTATGTTGCTTCCAATGGTTAGGTCAAACGTACAAACAATTAAGAGCGTAATTTTATAACAACTTTTAAGAAATCGATAACTACATTTATTGAATATATTTAAATTCTGACCAAGAAGCATTTTCAAGCCAACTGGGCCAACAGGCCATTCGAAATGATTATGACAAGCAAGATTTGAATCTAGCAAACAGTTATGGAGTATGAGTCGATGGTTAGAAGGCAGTAAGCATGACCATACTGGATTCTGATTTGATTGAAATCACTTAACGATGAACGCAAACGTACAGTTGATGCAGTCTAGTAAAAGGATTGACACTAATGTTGTTTCATAAAGAGAACAAGGAATAGAAACTTCTGTCGAGTGATAAAAAATGACTGATGTTTTGATTGGTCGATCAATCGGGCATTTAGGTCGACCTAATCTTGCTCTTCACACACCCAGGAGAATTTAACTGACAGTTCTGTTTATAGCATAGTTGGTTTTCGACAGTTCTGTGATTCTAAAACTACGTCATCAAACGGTCCCCAAAAAAATTCAAAAATAACATTTTTGAGTCCACCCATGGCCCAGCCTTTAAACAATTGCGTCCCTTCTTGATTAACAAATAGGCTAAACTATTTACCAGTAAATGGTTGAATACTCAGCAGTGACGTTGGTGAGACCCAGCAAAACTGAATGCGAAACACTGATTGGGCAGTCAATCACGCAGAGCCGTTTGTTGGATTACATTCGATACACATAGTTGGTGGACAACTGAGTGCAGTTATCAAATTTTCCACCTTCCAACATGGCTTCCTAGCTCACCTGTTGGAATAATTGCAGTTTGAACATATTTTAGACGTGAAAAATATTCAGCATATGCAACCAAGCGTGCAAAAACACATTAATTAACTCATTTCTCTCTACTTGATTAGTTGCAGTCACGTTTGAGGACCATGTATGCTAATTTCAACAAAAGAGGCTTTCTTTTTAAAACCTTCCAACGATAAACATAATGACTTGACAATCAGTTTGCCACAATTCCTAAAACGAATCGTATTTGTACATGTCGATTTTCATTAACGCAAGAACAACCGGAACATGTACATCTCCATGATGACTACTTCCTTTTTTGGATAGCAGATTAATTAGTTCACATAAACAAATTTATTACGGGATTGCAACGAACTTCACTAGAACGCGCATTCTATTTTCTATCTCACGACGATGCAACTGTAGTTGAGCATGCTATTTCTCACCCAGAAATATGTCACGACTCAAAATATACCATCCCAGCAGTTATGTACTGTTCATTCATTCTGTTGGATTACAATGTTAACTAATGTACAGTCGCAGTATTGGTAAGGAAGGTTGGACAAAGATATATCTTACGTTAAAATCTCCTAAAAATACTATCAGAACGGCCTATGGCATGTAGCTCTAAACAGAACCAATTTAATCAACCCGTAACTGACACTCATGATCTAAAGGTAGTCGACTGGGTTGTTCCGGAGATAATCATGTTAGGGCCACAATTGAGTGAAAGCTTTTCATCAAACCATAAACAAGTTTGAAATAATCAATGCTAAACGCTCTCTGGGAAGTCACAAAAATTACTGGAGCAGTAGGAAATTATTCTAAGCTTTCTAAGCAGAAAGGTCGCCAAAGACAGAACTTCTTTACTTTGGTATCAGTTTAAACATTATCCACTTATGATCCCACTGTTCTCATCCAATGAACGTTCTAATGAGTTTTCTGAAAAAAAGGCCTACTGCCTTGAGATGTGTTTCTCTCGGATCTCACGGATTTGCACTATTAGAGAACCCTACTTGATCAGCAAAATTTGAGTCGAGTGTTAATTCCATAAAATGCTCTTCCAGAGAATTTTTATTCCACCAGCAGGACATCCATGATGGAATTATTCTTTTGCCACTAGACTCACCTGCTAAGAGGTCGAAAACAATGACACCAATCGATGAAGCTCGCCCTACCTTAGTCAGTCTAACCGATCTTTTAGACGAACGGAAAACAAAAACAACTCAGTCATCACGCGTAATTCATATGAACCCAAAACACTGAGTATGTTAACTTCAGTTTGTCTGCCCCAGGATTCCTTTCTTTTAGCAAGCATGGGGTTCACTGTACTCAAATGGCTAGATTATTGTACCTTAAACAGTCAGCAGATTCTTTTTTAGACCACGAAGATTACCCCGTTAGCTGGGCAATTTTTCCGAAAAGTATCGTGCAAACACTGTTGTAAACTTCCACGTGAATTTAAAACTGCAATCTGATCTCAATTTGTGATAACCACAATTCCTGGTGACTTTTTAATAGTCGCCCAATTTGTATGAAGTGGTTACAGTCCCTCAGTATGTTGAACAAACAGTTAGAAGACGTGCACAGATGTCATATTTTCTTGTCAAAAGCAAATTACTAATTATGGCATGAGGCCTGAAATATACAAAGCAAAATGAACATGAGACAACTTGAACTGGGTACGAATCGGTGGAGAGAATGCTCAAGGCACTCTAAATTTCAGAGATACTTTGAATAGATTTATATCGTTATATCGTGACTATCTCAACAAATCCTAAGAACAATACGTAACGTGGACCAATCACGATCATGATAGTGAGATCAGTTTCACATCGTGGATGTTTGGAAAGTTTATGTAGTTCTCTCATCTGAGATGAGGATGAAGAATTACTAGAAAACGTGTGTCAAATATGAGATTTCATTGTTTGGACGTATGATTCTTTCAGATGAATAACTACCGATTATGTAGCCATCTTAGCAACAAAATGAAAACTGGTGTGCACAATGTGACTTGGTCTCCATAGGTTTCTGTCCTCTTCGAATGAAGCTAGAAGTAGAGGAGTAGTCAGGTTTGACGCCAGAAAATGAGATTTTTTGACTGTGAACTCCAAGAAAGGAGGCTGTGCTACAATTTAGTCATAAACAACACAATCTGAGTACTACATTCATTAAAGCTGATATCGTTTTCAAAGAATGTTATTTCTATCTAAATGGCACATTAGCGTTTGTGTGGACGGATTGGCTAAAATGACTAAGCGATAGAAGTGACTTAAACCGAAGATGCTGATTTCGCTCCATCCGCTCGGTCTGCCGACTGTAGTAGTGATATAGATTGTCTTGCTGCAAACAGCGTGGGAGTACGATCAAACCAAGTTTTGAAGGACATAAAGGCAACAACTAATTTTAAGAAAGTACGTTTCCTTCACATGTTTGAACAAAACATTTAGAATACGAGAACTGGTAGATTCAAGCATTCCGTATTGATTCGTCAGTACCAAATTCAAACTAACCCGAATCTCCCTTTTATATAAAACAATCAGGAAGCTGAGGTAGATAGCTAATTGATGCATTGGGAAAGGTCATCAAGTTCGGGTCAGGGTCAAACTCACGAACGATTGTTTCCGGGCCCACAAGGTCATCTTCAGTGGGATGATAGGTACCGTCTTAACGAACCACAAGAATCTTAGAATGAAATGACATAATAAGATTCTGAATGCGCAAGCTGGGTCGATAAGGCGGCCACTCGTAAAGACGTGCCCAGCGACTGCTGACAGTGGTTGTTTGCGTGTTCAAACGACATTGTCGTTCTCCGATAACGCTGACTTCCGAACCCACTCAGGCAAATATTCCTTCAGTCTGCAGATAAAGCACTTCTCGGTTCTATTTATCGTTATTTGTATAGAGAATTACGATTTTTTCCACGAGCAAAGATGATTTATTGAATTAGTAAATTGGCGTATATCAAAAAAGTTGAAATCAACATAACTATTAGCTGGGTGAAAAATTTCAGATTGGAAACCAGACATTCATTCTTTGTGATTACGCTGATAGTATATGAGAAACCAATGACCCTGATAGCACACCACAGTGGAAAACACTACTGTGTGAACACTGACTAACAACCGTTTGGTGTAATTAGTTTTGAGAGTAGACTTACTCCAGTGACAAGCTTTTACTAATTCATTGTTATTGGTATCGGTTTTTTCTACCTGCTCATAAATTGCCCATCATTTTTCCGTTTGTTCTGATCTGTTACAGATTGTTGCTGCAAAATGTTTTGTAACATTCCGTGTCGGATCGTTCTATTTATCATCAACGTGGTCAGTTCGGTGAGTCTATGTTTATGTTTCCTGTGTTTTAGTGTGCACAAACCGCAATCACTAGGAACGATTCTTAGCATTGATCAATTGCTTTCCATTCTGTCTGGCAAATTAAGTGCATATCATTTTATCTTGAATGTCAGGTTTGTGAAGCACAGGTCACCTGGGTCGAAATATTCCTAATTCCCAAACCTCTATCAATAATTTAATCCATGCTTAGGCTAGTTCAATGACATCGATAGCTTCAACTTAACTGAGATGTTTTGACCAAATGTTATCCAGTGGATTGAACAAAGCGATTCTGTTTATTCTGCTTTCGAAATGATCGGACGAGTTGAACACTAATCACAAAAAGGATGTGGTTGAGCGTTCAAATACGATCATCCAGTCATGCTTGTTGTGAAGTCACTGGTGTCATCGTTGACATGATAGCCCCGTAAACACGAGGGTCCCATTGTAAATTCCGGTCAAGATGAGGATATCCACTACTGGTAAGCTCAGGTGAGAAAGAAACTCTAAGCTAGTGACTCTTTCTGAAGTAGACTAGCCGTAAGGCTTATATGAATAAGAGGGCTTCGAGAAAGTGTTGGTACTGTTTAGTTCAAGACCATCTCCGATTTTATAGAAGATAAGAAAGTGCTATCTATGCAACTAATGAATTATTATCCTTGATGAACGCACAACTAATCGAGTCTTTTGCCGTTCAGCCCTTTACCCAGTACTCCGACTCATCACCAGTAACGCTGATGTTACTGTTGTCCGTACTTGCTTAACTGATCAAATGAAAGCCTCCATTATACAGCGGCGCCATAACTGTGAACTGAAGACGGCAAACTTGAATGACCGGCTCGTGTTTGAGATCCGCCTGTGCCCAACACTTCGCTCTTGTCGTTCACCTTTAGACGGATCATATCCAGTATTCGAACTTATGTATTCCTCAATCCGATGTGTACAATTTTGCTAATTTTCTAAAACTCAACAAAGTCGATTGTTCCGTTCATACAACAAGCGTATGCCCAGCGACGCTTTAACCACCAGTTAAACCGACGTTTGAAAAAGCACAGTAAAACGTGCGGACAGCGTCATACAGCTAGTGTATACGCGGAAGTTCCACATGATGCAAACAAGTTGTCCAGTTTGAAAAATTCGCGATGATCCTTAAAAACTGTGAATTAAGACAGCTATCTATTGTCCATCAATCTGCATGGTTAGTGACCACCTATCACCAGACTGACTAAAAAGTCATCTCAGAACCGGCGATGCTTTGCCGTCAAGATTCTTAATGAGCAGAAGTTTTATCGCATCGATCGTTTCAAGAACTCAGCAGAAATCGGCGTCGATTCAAGGATTGTGTAGTTGCTCACCAATAAGTGTACAAACACAGTGTAACAGATTCCTAATAGCTTTCATGCATCAGTCAATGGCGCTTTGTAAGATTACTAAGGAACTATTGAAAATATCTTGATTTTCTCATCTCCTGAATTCTAATGAGTTGCTTCTAAAAGGTTGTGCGTCGTAACAGCGTGTATGTAAATTGTAGTGATGCAATCGCGAACGATGGCTGTTGCACTTGAGAACTGCACTGACTCTAGCTTCTAACGAATATCCGATTAGAGGTATGTTAGAGTAAATCGGCTTTAAAGTGTTAGGTGGAAGCCTCCCTTGATTGTAGGTTGTAAAAACCATTGTATATATTTGCATGAATACGCGGCACTCCTACCCACCCACCCCATCCCTTGATTGAAAATATCCACACTACTAACCACATTTTTTAAGGATCTTCATTTCATGGTATACGAAACATTGATCCGAGTGTTTTGGAAATGATCGTTATACACTTGAAATCAAGTTTTCTAACATCACGTTTTCTTTCTTGAGTTATCACCGTCTTATCACCTTCCGTTTGCACCTCTTCACAATATACAGATCGTGGCCCTCCTACTGGTTACGGTCGGAGCACTAATGGTTTGGGGGGAGAACGTCATGGAAACATTGCTGTCCAAAATATTGCTTCCGCTAATTACCGCATTCGCTAAAGAAGGTGACACGAAAGCTATCGCAGAGTTGGTGACACGTTTGCTGAACACGACTGGTAAGTTAAATGAATGGATGTTGTTCTGCCCGCATTCGCAGTTCCCAACAATCAAGTAATTTAATTCAAGAAACTAACGATATTTAGACCCCCAAAGAGTTTTAGTTTATTGCTGAATTTCTGGTGGAAGAGAGATAGAAAATTGTTGACATTTCACATTAGGAGTGGTCAAATGTCAATATACAAGGCCCCATTTTAGCGCAACTACTTGATATTCGGAAAGAATGTTTAGTATAATTACCCAGCCGAGATAGAACACCCAAACATATTAAGCACAAAATCCTCACAAAATTCTTCGCAACACAACTTGACGCTACCACCGTCCAAGCTGTTCAGCAATACAACTCAACATGCATCCAATGAATGATGTCTGCTATGGAATCTACTCTAAGTAACCATTCTTCATAGGTTCATAGGCTATTACAATAAGGAGAATGATTTTAACCTCTACGTCCCAGTATCTGTGTTGGTCGAGAGAAGATCGTGTTGGGTGGTTTAGGGGCGTAGATAATAGTGAGTAGAAATGAGAGTGACATTTGAGATCATCAACAAGCACTGAATTTTACTGAAACGATATTCTGTCATACGTGTACATTTATTGAACTGTGGAACAATATTAGAACTTTGGCATGGAAATTTATATTGCAAGTTGTCCTTCAAGTAAATGCTGGGAAAATATGTCAGAGCACCGTATGCCTCCATGGAAACGTGAGGACGAGTTATCTTCAGTGATTGAAAGTTTTGTTTGTCAGATTCCGATGTCTAGAACGACTTACAGATAAAACAAATGCCTAAATTCTCAAAGGTGTTACTGCGGTCTGATAAGGGCTTTTGAAATATTTTTCACAAAACAGAAAACAGAACTGTTAAATCTGCATGAAACGCAGACGTACTGTTCATAAACTTATAAACCTGAGGCACAGCTGCGATTTTGCAGCTCGAATGCACAGCAGAAGCTGTATCTTTTAACAGGCCATGTTCACTTTGCATAGGGTGCAGTTCACTAGCGGTCTTTGGAAGTAAATATTAAATATCTTTCTACATACCACGACAGTTTCATTGAGTAAAGGCAAATGCATCTGTTTCTGATGAGTTAGGTAATGTATGTCAGTTGCTATACTTAATGTACAGGTGAAAACAATTTTAATGCCATTTCAGTTTCTTCAGAACTTGCCTAGAAAGAGTGCTTCTCCCTCTGTTCATTTTGCCTAACAGCACAAGGTAGTCTTTTTCTTGATATGTTAATCAGCTTCTGGTGTCCGTTGGGACACCCAGCAATCTCAATCACCTATGGTTGCGGGCCCGTTGTCTCCTTTCTATTGCTTTGAGGGTTGCACTTCCTGGAGAATGACCCTAGTCAGGGCGTCGTTCAATAAATCAAGATACTTACACCCCAGTTAGCCGGTGTCCCTGCACTCGCGCGCGAGTGTTTATGAGCCAGAATTCTCGTCTATACTGTAGCGCTGTTTCTATTTAAACGTCATATGCGGTTCTGTCTGGTTCCATTCACTGAGCTGACTTTATTCGCCTAGTATCTTCGTTTGTCCTTCCTCGCCCGTTGAACCGATTTCGCTGAGTGATGGCCACTTCTGTTTCCCATGTTGTGCGTAATCCGTCTGCTAAGGGCTCTTACCGCCATTTCGAGATACCCTACTGAGTGTTACAGTAATTGCCTGTCCCACCAGGTCACTCGTCGCGAAGGTAACGCAGTACCAGAAAATCAGCTTGGATATAGATGAATTTGTTGGCCCCATTCGTTCGATCCACACTGGAATGTCACATTGAGCGAACGTAGATTTTAGCGCTTTGTTGTGCAGTTTTCCGCTAGTATATCCAGCTTGAAATCACTTAATCTCATTGTCATAGTACATCTTAGCAGTACCCGCATTTTGTGGATTACCTCAAAGTTCTGAAATCGTAACTGCGAAACACCACCCCGTTGCTTTGCCTGCAAAAATCCGAATCGACAAATACAACGATGTGGAAATGTATTTTAGGATTTTTTTCTGGTAGTGTCGCTATTTTTCTGATCGGATTTAAAAACTCCTCTGTTCAGTCAATTTAGGTAGGTGACAGTTACAGCACTCGGAAGCCCATGATTTACTCCGATACAAATCTACATGGATTCCATTCTATACATGACGTTCCGCTAACTGACTGATCTTTGTACGGTCATTCGACTGATCCTGCGAACAGCGCGAACCAGACAACCCTGGGAACTCATCAGTAACTAGACAGGCCAATGGTTAGGCACTCGTAGTCATACTTACAAGAAGCAGGCTACTTGAATAGTCAACATTTTGGCCAACGAACTTGTTGGACTACTCTCTGTGATGCCTTCTCACTTCCGGTCGCAAAGTTGCCTACGACCTGGCTTCTAGCCCAGAATTTCGTGGCTCCGTAAGGCACATCTACACCAAGAGTTCAAACACAATTCTCGACTTAACGGTCACAGTTCGAACTCACTGGTGCTGACAGCATACGTATAGTGCAATTGAACAATTGCCCCAGGTCTGCTCAACTCAACAAGTCGATGCAAGACATGTAGACGCCCAACCCTTTTTGGAGTCTACACCATCCGTTCGTCGAAAGAAAGCCATTTAAAACCCAGTCAGAACCTCACTTAACTTTAGGCGCAAATCTGGCATGGATGCTGTATATTTTGGACCCAACTTTTCATGTAATACTCGCCAGATGAACTACTTTTCACTTTGTGTTACCTCTAGATTTGTGTGTACCGCCGCTTCTCTTGATTGTTGTTGGCATCTGTGCGACTGAATGTCGGAATTCTGAGCATCCTTGTGTACTTGCCTGTCTGTTAATCGTTTGTGGTTTACCGGTGATGAACTGATTATTACAGTATAGCAATCCCCTAATCACTGACGCCGTCAAAATGTACTACCTGTGGCAAGGGGATCTGAAAAATGGTAAGATTTTACCCAGTCTGCCATACAAAACCCAAGCTCCCTCAACCGGTGAAGTGGTTTCACCCTTGGTCTGCAAAACTCTATGAGGGATTCCAACTGAAAATTTAAGACATGTATGCCCAATCCACTCAGTTTCCGTGGCCTCAGAAGAGGACCAGATCACCATACAAAACCCGTTACTCAATAACCATCTCATCTATCGTCTATTCGAAACCTCGCTGCATATTCTACCATACATTAATAAGTCTGATAATAAATCTCCTAGTTAGAAAAGTGCTGTGAAGCCAACCGAAGCAAGTAAGTGGCCATCTTTCCAACAGCTGGTTGACCCATTCTGTGACGCTGAAACAAGCCACAGTCTCTCAGCTACTGTGACATTAGCTTATAAACATGCTAATTCCGAGTTTTACTTCGTTGGTCAGAATGCTACTTCAAGCTTTGTTAACTATTAGCAGCCAAGTACACATTCGCAAACAAGTTTTCCAAAAATTAAGATGCACCCGGGGCAACAACTAATTTAACTTGTCAAAGTGAGAAGAAAGAAGAGTAGAAAAACCCTTTTTTATTTACCCTGAGAGAGAGCTCAAGGCAACCACTGCAACTTTGGGCACCAACACACTTGGGAGGGTGCAACGGAACCAGCGTGTGGTTGCGTGCCGATAGGTAGTTGTGTTCAATCCGTCCGAGAGTAGTTTAACAATGCTAGCCGATTGAGAGGAGCGCAACAGAAGGGAATGTTTAAACTTTTCCAAACAGTTTGCGCATTTTGATATTCCTCCAAAGCGATCGCGAGAATGCTTTGATCCTAAGTACACGACTCCGCTGCGTCCGCTATGGGCTACCCTTTAACTCGTGGCTAACTTCAAAAAGCCGAAGGTGTTGCATGAATTCAAAAAAGACAATTCATCTAGGGTACGTATTAACCGAGACAAGTACACATGTCTGCAACCGTCCTTTGAGGTCGACGGGGCGGATGAGCACGGACGAGGGAGCGCCACTGAGGACAGTTTGCCAGCTTCGAAAATTTCTTTTATATTCATTAAAGCAATGCATGTTGTGGCTCAATGGAGATGCCCAGTATCACTCATTGGTCTCTACGACCCAACACTCAGCGACGTGACCAAATTACCATATGTGAACGCTCAACCACTCCCGTTTGTGAGTAATGATCAGTTTGCCCGATCGCTTCAAGAGGAAACACAGTAACTGTCCTGTCAATTCCAATCGGTGACTCCATGACTAGGACTTCTATCCAAGTTGAAATCACAGAAATCGGTAACTGGTTGAGCGAACCTCGAGTCTACTGCTTCTTTTCGAAAGGGATCGACTGGAAACTCTATGAGAATGCGACAGCTGCGAATAATTGAGGCTGACTTTCATTCTATTAGGAAATCAAAATCCCCTACTAAACATCAGGAGCTTTTTAAAATTTAGAAGACATTTCCTTCGTCCCGCTTACACCGAAGCTAAGTTATTTCTAGCTTCCTATGTCTCTCCATTTAACGTACACCACACACATCAACAAACATTCTAATGAACCTCCGGTGCACCGTTTATAGTATAACGATGTCTGTTCTATTGCAGATACCACGTCTGTTCGCATTACTCTAGATATGATCTCACACACGACTTACAAAATCTTAAAATTTGTTTTTTCTTACAACAGTCGTCATGCATATCACTAAAAATACTCGGTTGCTTTCGTACTCACTTCAACAACCTGCCTATCCACTCCAGTTTCTGGCACTCATTGATGGCTTAGGGTGTACCTTCAGTAGATGGTTCAATGTAACAGATAATCTTGGATGAAAAACAAACCATTCCTCACGCTCTTTCACCCAGTCACGACTGTTATGAGGCTGGCCATAATATAGTATGGCTTCGGCCTCCAATCGTTACGGTAGTGAAGTGAAATAAACTGGGAGAAAATTTTACCAAAAATGATAAAAATGAGTAGAACAAGGCTAAATAGAAGAATAAAAACTGTGTGGAAGCGACCTTGTTAATGAGTGCACCACGTTGTCAACTACGATAACATTTCTAAAGGGTGAGTTGAGTAAACACTTGGACCCCAATCGAACAGACGACATGTACATACTTTATTGAATTGCACACTTTGGTCTTTCATATTCCTCTGCTGTACCGATACTCGAATAACCACAGGTTTCACCCGACTGTTAGCAGTCTTAGCGCGTAATGCTTAGTGCATAAGGTGCACATCTAACATGCAGAACTTGTAAGTCAACCAAAGTGGACTGTGCGGCACACCAGATTAGATGCCTCACAACTGTTGGTGAGTACCACTTCTAACAAAACTATGATCAGCACACAAATTGTGCTAAATCCTAAAACTATTATGTTTCCGCGGACTTCAGTTCTTGGAAGGATCTTTGCACTCGTCAGTTGTGATCCACGCTTGAGAACCTCTGAAGACTGATGGTCCTATAAGTGAACAGGAATGCCGGAATCTGAAGCTCATTTTATATACTCTTTATACGCGTTTATTATCATCTAACAGCCATCTGAGGGGTTATTTTAAGATTTACTTTGCTAAATCCCACGATTTTTCCTAGTAATTGCATGTAACATACTTTTCCTAATTTTGTAAATTTCAAGTTGATAGTTGAAGTTAGGCTATTGTTATTGTCATGTCCAGTCCATTATACTCACACTGTTCGGTATACATTCTCGAAAATAAAGCTTACGGTTAACTTCTATTTCGTACAGTTCTCTCACTGAAGGACAATAAGAGATATATGTTAAATACTTTTCTGCCGAGTATTTTCCAAACTACTTCCAGTTTTCTGCAACCAACGGTCTAGTTTTTCATGTCATCTCTGCCAATCTTACTTTTGAAGTTTGTTATCAAAAGATTCATACAACACTGACAAAGGGAGTAAATTGCATTTTAGTATGAAATGAAAAAAGAGATAGAAATTGTTCCCTAAATTCTTACACTAATAGTGAACATGAAGTATAGATTTCGGTACACCTTAACTAATGATAACCGGGTTTGGGATGCTAGCAAGACGACATCTGCAAGACGGATCCCTTAGGGTTTACACCTTTCTATTGCCTTAGACGCAACAACGCCACTGGTATCAGAGTCAGGCAAGGTAACAATAGCATCAATGGACGCAAGTTATCGCCACGTATCTCAGCGTGTTTATTCAGGGGTGTGATAGCTCATAAAAGCGCCGGCCTGGACGGCGAATACAAATAACATTTCAAAGCTTATTAATTATTGGTTTCACTTCCTTCTGTTGAGCCAGTAGTTAGTCACCTTGCGTCATACTTCAGTGAGTTTATGGCTTCAAATATAGTGCAGGTTGTGATAAACACTATCTGTCTGAATTTGGGTCTCTCAATGGCTTTGTGGGGTGAACTTGGCTGATTCTGTCAGTCAGAAACTCGTCTTCTGACCTTATGGTTTCTTGCATCCAACACTTGTTGCTAAACCTTGTTAAAGTGGTCAGTGCTGAAGACCTCAATACGTTTAAAGCCCACAACTCTGAATGCTCATGTTTTGCAAACATAATGTAAAGTTGGCATAACTAGTGTGTTGCAAATGCGATCCTTCAGTTTAGGTAAGATATATTTTGACGCTAAAGATGCCTCAAGATTTGTGGGTGTTTTTAAGCTCATAAATGCAGACCTCTAGTTTACTGAATGTATTTCCATCGTTCCAGACACAGAATCGCAATAGCATTTCGAAAAAGCCACCACATTATACAATGTACTACGAAAAATCAATGGTGTGTGTTAATTCGCTCCTGGGGATTTAGGGTTATTCACTCAGTAACGCGTATTGGACAATCCCAATAACTCTCATTCAGACGGTCGCGTTAACGGGACTATCTTCCAAGTCCAAAAAACGTCATAAAAAGCGATCGAATGGATTGCAATTTCTACGATACTGTTTAATAAAATTCTAACAAAAGTACTGTCTCACATTGAATCTGAATCAACCAAGTACACAAATTATCTAGCAAAGGAGTACAAAATGGGGCAACTAAACACGTGTTCGCAAACAGGCTCCAGTCAACGGAAAATGACCTCATTAAAACAATCGGGTACAGTAGAAGATAACTTACCAAATAATACCAAGAAGGGATTTTCAACAAACAAATGATAATAGCTAATAAAAGCAGGAAAGTATACATTTTATGTGCAATTGTAGTACAAAATTTGTCATGATCGTTTACTTTACACAGCAAAGACGAATTAAGGCAAATTTAGGATAAGCTTTCTACAATCAAACCAAGCATACCTCAACGGATTCATCGTTCCGCATCATTCCAGACAAAAGATGACAAACGTACCAGAAGAACTACAACAGATCCAACAGTGTGCTTGTGAGCACTTGAGTTCAGAGTTGGTCTGTAAATTCACCATAGTAATAGTGACTTTCAGTTCTAAGTACTATAATTTCAACGTCATTCATTCCGTAAATTTTATGGTGCTGAAAATCAAGAAAATTTCAAATCATCCCAGTTTTATTCGAATAAAAATTTCTTACTAAAATCATCCGAATGAATATCGGAATAAACAGAGATATTGTGTCAAATTCTTTCTAAAAGTATTGTGTGAAACAACATGTTAAACATTTTTCTTCACCCAGCAAATAAACAATGTGACCACAGTTATCATTGTTACAGTTTCTATCATAGAATATCATTACCAA
Organism: Paragonimus heterotremus; assembly: GCA_013368495.1. NCBI lineage: Eukaryota > Metazoa > Platyhelminthes > Trematoda > Plagiorchiida > Troglotrematidae > Paragonimus > Paragonimus heterotremus. Next base: position 24,960 of record LUCH01002409.1, read on the forward strand.
TCGAAAATAATAAAGAAGTCAAGAGTTTCTCAACGACTTTCACTGGATGGTCAGGCAGCCACAAACACTCCCATTTTCCTATCTAGTTCGTTCCAGAAAGCAACGTGTACCTGAACTTCGTAAATAGTCTTGTAAATCTTGGTATTGTAACACTGCTTGTCGTTAAAATGCCTGTCACGTACATACATCTAAAATTTTGTGTGTATGGTGTAATATCAGTTGTACTAGTTACATTCACGTGCTATTGCGTTTACCGTTGTCTGTCCGGAATACTGATCATGCCGGATTAAACAGGTCTTAAGATGAACACGATCGCATGCATCTCCAGGAGTACAGTAAGCATAAGACGTAGCCACTATTCCTGTAGGGTGTTCATTTAATGTATGCATCAGTCAGCTTTCCAATATTCCAGCAATCATGTTCAAGTGGTTAAGAAAGAGAACGGTTTTTAAGGTAGGAGGTAGAACCGTGTGAAAGTATGTCAGTAAGACTAACATTTTTCCTAAAAACACCTCGCATTATTTCAAATATTTTATTCAAATTCGTATTTGTTTTGCCATTCCCTATCCAAGCACCTTTGGGCTACATCATATTTTCACTCGGCTGCCTGATCCTTGTCATCTCCGTCGTGGGCTACATCGGTGCATGCTGTAATTCTAGAATCGCCTTCTATATCGTGAGTTAAAACTTCACCTTTATTGCACTGGTTTTATACGGTCGTTTCAGGATAACTGAACATTCTCACGAAGGACTACATTTGTGTAGTTTAGAGACCAAAGAACAGCTTTTGCAAAGAACCAGTCGATTTTTACACAAGCTTGTGTCTTTGTGCGTTTGTGTTAACCAGCTTTGGTAGGCTGGACTACGAAGGCCCCTACGCACATATATTCTGATATTATTCATTCAGGTTTACATCAGATACGGAGTGTCTGTGGGTGGGCGGAATAGCAAATGACACTGCAAGCCATTTGTTGTGCCTTATTTGTGCAGGTGTACTTTGGCTCCTGTGAGACAAGCTAATCGGGAAATGGATGCCCTCCACCGTTCACGCGTGTATGTTTATTACGGGTAACATTCGTTTTTGACGTCTTGACTAGTTAGTAATTTGCTATTTCGGAAGTGATAAGAATATAACACTAGTCACAGTTTGTGAGTTATTGCTGTACTCAGATAGACATGTCATCCCACCCGTACACCTTACTGTTGAAAAAGTTCCGACAGGAGCGAAACTGATGCTTAATACCGCTTTTTGAAACGGACAGGTTGAAAAGATAATCTGATTTCAGAAGTGTTTTGCATACACTCATCAATTAGTTTATGTTGTGCAAAGTGATCAAAACAATTATCTGAAAACAAATCTTTTTAAGGGTGTCGAGCTGACGATAGACAACTGAGGTAATAAAGATACGTTTCCTAACCTGCTTGAACCCCATGAAATTTAAGAGACGAAGCTTCTGTCAAATCAAGCAGTTAATAACTCCTTCGCTCGCTTTCCAACCCGATCGTTATTCGAGATTGGAAGAGATTATCTGATATTATTTGGATCGCACATTGATCCAGATCAATGATAGCAAATACTTTCGGATTAACCAACACACTGAGCTCACTGACATACCGATATTCGAAGAATTTATGGAGGTTCCTGAATAAAACGGTTTTTAAAGCTTTGGCGGAATACATGGATTCAGATGTTGACTATGCTTATGAAAACTGACAGAACGTGAGGAAGTCGGAAGGGAGCATAACACAAGACTTCACGATGTACACTTTTATAAGTCCATATTAAAGTTGGTCAGATGGCCAAATATTGGGTTACAACGTATCAATTACATAGCTGGACCTTTCGTTGTTTTCACCACAACTCGGATTCAAACATTCCTGGAGAAGGACTCGCTGCCACTCCTAGCAAAATCAAACGGCGCCTACCAGTTCTGATAAGGATTCCCCACCATCTACACCGGCCGAACGGAAATAAAATTGCGTTGTCGAAAAACCGAACTCTGTCCGAAAAGGACGAAACTTCTAGTTGATAGCAGTATCAATCCGTTGACGAGGTAAACACGGAATCGATAACCGGCTTCATTGACTGCGCAATGGTTTTTAAGTGCTAAATACTAAATCAGCTCTACAAAGGCTTTCCGCGTCCTTTACGCCTATAACAATCACCAGTTACCACACTTTTCAGGGACCTTGCTTCTCAAGCGACTAAGCCCCACCATTTGTAGGCAATGGGTTTATTGTTATTCAGTCAGTGTTATCTTACTTAACTCGGATTTACCTGATGCGTTTTTGTGTGTATGATGTTCTTCTCACTGTGAGACTTTTGTCCCTTGTTCAATGGTGAACAGTCTGGCTTTGCCATATAGACAAGGATATCTTCATTATACACCTGTACAAATGAGACGAAATGTTATCAGATGCACCGTGCAACCTTGTCTTGATCTTTACTGAAGAGGTTCATTTCGGAAAAACATTGTTCCCAATAACATAAACTCCCTCACAACTAGCGACGCTTAGAAAACAGTCGGTTGAGCAAAACATACAGTCGGTCCGTAAACAGGAGTGTTACCGTAAATGTCGGAAAATTCCCATAATATCAAAAGTAACGATGTGACGAACGACTGTTTTTGATCATTCTTTCTCAGGTGAATAAAATTACACAGGTTTCATAACGACAACTTACGACAAGGCGAAGAAAACCAGAAGTGACTGTTCAAGAGTGACAATAAAGAAATTGTTGGCGGCATCCGAAACGGATTAGTCTGTCACAGTGACCAAAGCCAAAGGACGCCTGCGCTTTAAACCATCACCCCAAGTGGCTTGCGCTGCACCACTTGGGATTTCACTCATACACCACATATCCGGTGTAAACCTGAGGAAATAAGACCAGTAGGTGTGTGAGTGAGGTCTTGATAAGCCAAATGAATGGCTAGCAGGAAAAGAAAACCCTTATCTCTCGGAAAATAAACAGTGAGAGAGACTGTAATGTCAAGATCTACACCAGGCAGAAAGATGTGTGAAGTGTAATACAAGAAGCACTTCAGTATACGAGTGCACGCTAGAGCATTCCAGAGGAGAGAAAGTTGAAAAACAGAGCTGGAAGTTGAACTACGAAAAGATCAGGCACACGATTCATCATTCAACACACCAACAATGCTCAAGAAAAGAATAGGTAGAAGAACACAGACACCCAAGTTTATGAAAAGAAGAGTGGATTAGTTGCCAAACGACCATGGTCTTGATCGATGTAATCATTAACAAAAACAGAACGGATATGCTGATATGACCTACCTGAGCATAATCTACTCGCCGCCTCTTCGCCGACGGTGCACTATGAGTACGTTGGTGACCTACTAATCCCAAACGGCCAGCGCATTCGCGGCAGCACACATCGCAACGCCATATAGTCATATCACCACGACCTATGGCACCGATGGTTCCCTTGCGTACCACGCGTTTTCGTTCTCGGCTGCGCAATAATTGCTCGTTGATCTCGCGGATGCCCGTCCGAATTGTATTCCTCCAAGCAGTCCGGTTCAACGCTGAGTCTTCCCAACATCTAAAATCAATTTTACAACGTGAAAGACTTACCTAAACAGCATCTTGGTATCTGAGCTTCTGACCACCAGGATTTCTCTTACCTGATCTCAATTGTCCATACAGCACCTGCTTCGGGATACGGTCATCGCCCATCCGATGGACGTGACCAAGCCAACGAAGTCGACTCAACATCAGCAAGGCTTCCAATCCCATTAATGTCCGCTATCCGTAGTACCTCAGTGTTCGGAATCATGCCCGCCCACCGAATAGCCAAGATGCGTCTCAAACATTGCAAATGAAAGCGGCTCAGATAACGCACGTTCCGCTTGTACAATGTCCACGTTTTACTACCGTACGGCAGTATAGACAGCACCATAGAGCGGTAGGCAAAGAGCCTAGTGCTCGGGCTGTGATTTTTCCAAGCACGTCTTTCAAGACGTCCGAAAGTAGTACTAGCTTTTGCCACACGAGCTCTCAACTCGCGGTCCACAGACAGATCGGTGGACAGATTGCTGCCCAAGTAGCAGAAGTCTGTGCAGCTGCCGACAACATCTCCATTGATGCGAATTTGGGGTGAAGGTGCACAGATAGTACCTCCACCTTGAGGAGGGTGAAAGAAAATGTCTTACCTGTGTTGATACCCAGTCCAAACTTGCATACCGCAGTCGCGAAAGCCGTGGCCAATCACTGTAGTTCGTCCTCGCTATGTGCGAACAGCGCGCTGTCATCTGCAAACATAAGCATGCGCACCAGTGAGGTATGTAACTTGGTTGAGGCGCCGAAGCGTCCAATATTCAGCAGACGCCCATCCGTCCGGTACTCTACCTCAACGCTGTCCTCCCCAGAATCCTGAAAAGCAACTGTTAGCATGGCAGTCAAATATAAGCTAAATAGGGATGGAGCCAGGACACAACCTTGCTTCACGCCAGTGACAATGTCAAAATCATCAGAGGTAGATCCACACGATTGCACCTTTGCCTTCATGCTCACATACAACCACCGAATCAGACTGATGAACGTCCGTATTCAGCCGATTTAGAAGGATTCTGGCAAACACCTTGCCTGCGCATCTCAACAGACTGATGCCCCGATAGCTGTCGGGGCATTGCTTGTTACCCCCACCTTTAAACAAAGGTACTATCACAGCATCCTTAAACTCCTGTGGCATCACCTCCTGCTCCCAGATGGAGTGAACCAGCTGGAGCAGTGCACGTTCCATCGCCGGCCCACCATTCTTCAAGATTTCGCTTGGCAATCCATCTTCACCTGCAGCCTTACCGTTGCGAGGTCGACCAATCGATCTCTGCAATTGCTAGTAAATCAGGAGCGAGAGCAAGTGAAGGCTTGATAGTCTGTTGCGGCAGGCTGTTCACGGTCACCCAATCAATGGTAGCAGGACGATTTAGTAGGCAACCAAAGTGTTTGCGCCAGACTTCCATGATGTCCTCCGGCTGGGTGCACGAACAGCCGGTGTCCACGTCTACCAGTGCTTTAGTAGATTGGATAGATGGGCCGAGTATCACTTTCAGCGAATCGTAGAACTCCTTATACTGTCGACGATCTACGATCTACGCGATCTGCAATCTACGCACACACTAATTGGTCAAGCACGGGCCGGACGTTACTTGAACGTTACGTAACACGATCAGGGTCGAATGTTTGTGTGGGGTTAGATTTGATGTGATTGATCTGCGGCCACAAAAGTAGCAGAGACCGAACAAACTTCTTTTGAGAGCACAAGTTAAGGCTGCGTAATCTAATAGTAATGGATTCGGCAGTCGCCAGAATGCGCTTACGGAATGTTATTGATTGTGTTAGTAACTTTGTGAACAACTCGTATTGCTATGCTGGTCTGTGTGATGGATGGTGTCAGCTAGATGTGCAACAATGGTGCTGGTAATTGATTTGTGACAACCGGTTCCACTCCAAGCTAAATGATGTCCCTTGATTCTTTCTGACAAGTGCCTAGTCGTACAACCAGCATATTTTGTAGTACAACAGCAGCATGTAAATGAATACACGAGCACTGACTGGTCATGAAGTGATCTGCTGCATTGTCCCCTTTAAATGGGAGTTTCAGCTGTAGGCATCACCCCATGCGGGGATTTAGCTTTCATATTTGAACTATTTTCAGTTCCTGCTCTACTGCGTCATCCGAACAAATCTTTCTTGCTCTGGTTGCCAGGCATTGGGCTAGATTTCGTTTCCTTTTAAGGGGCACAAAACTGTTTAAACTGATATATTTCCCTGTGCATGTAGGTTTGCGATATACCGACCTACTCAGTGTACCGTTTCGACGTCTGGTCAATTTTGATATCTAAGAAATGGAACTCGTTGTTGAATTCCTCTCCTGAATTGAAACACGATGAGGTGTGTGCTGCACTAAAAATCCGAAACGTTATCATTTGACCTCCCAGTACAAACTACTTCTGTTTATTGAGTTCGACTGAGGACTAAACCAGTTACGGATTGCCTGTTTAATGGTGAGTAAGTCGAACTAGTGTATACACAAATTTGGTTCACCATGGTCGCAGCTAGTACAAACTAGCAATCCGAGGTTAACTTTGTCTAGCCACGTTAAAACATCGTGACTAAAGTGAACATCAGAAGGGAACTAATTTTGGATATTCTCATGTCTCATCAATGCTGTTACAACAGACGTCACAAAGACCATAGTGAAGATTGCACTTTTGGTCAAATGTGTTCACTGTTGCACCGCCATGATTTGAACCTTGTACAGCACGCTGTTCTGGCGATCGATTTCAGTAGAACTTTGCACCGGTAGAACTTTCAAAGTAAAATAACGCATGCGAATTTACACACACGTTTTGTGCAATTTTTGAACCTGACGTTTAAATCATGTACAAACCATGGGCGCTTCCACGGAATCACATCATGTGCCGTTCAGACTAAAAATATCGTGGAATTCGTGAATGTTCAAACTATTTTTTACCTTCTCGTGCTGGACTTTAATGCTCTACTTACGTGAACAGCACAGTACATCCAGCGGAATTCGGAGCACGACTCACAAAAGAAAACATTATTAAACTACACACATTCTGAACATACGACGACTTCATTTGACAAGGCATACATTCTTAAACAGAACGCAAAAACCGAACCCTAGAGAGATCGAGTATTTGCTTTCTATCAGCCAGAGCAAAATAAACGGTGTTATCGATGTGTAATCGGAAAGCTGACCGGTATAAGTTGAAAATCTCTTACATATGATGGTCGTATTTGCACTGAGGTAGATTCTGCAGTTTGCGCCTTTCGAATTCAAAGTACCAGTACAGGTATCGACATTGTTATAGTACATCACTCAAATGTGTTTTTATCTCGCCCTAGGTTTGAACTCAGTTCTGTGCCATTCGTCTTTACTCACAAACGAGTGTGGCTGAGCAACGAAATTAGGCAGTTCGGCCGTGCACAATTTTGACAATATGGTTTTTTCATGAACACTTGAACCGAAGTTCAGACAGTAATCATTACAAGGATTGTGCACATTTGTTCAGCTCTAACAAATGCGAACTTCAAGATTAGTGTTTGTCTGTGGAACGAGCTGACTGGAAAGTCTGTCTCGAAGCAAAAATATGGTTACAGGTGAGAGGTGTTCAAATTATATTAGGCAGTATACGTCAGCTGTTGCAACTGTTTTAAGTAAACGGACAGTACTCTGTTTGGATCTTACAAAACACCTTAAATTACCACTTAAAGTATGAACACCAAAACACTACTCGATCAAATGACATATTTGCCTAATAGTGAGCGATGAAATACGTTATCCATTCGATAGATGATGCCTGTTCCTTTCAAATATGGTTGTGTCCATTACTTGGCACATATTAATGGTTCAAGGAAAAACATATGCACGCTGTGATAACTGTAGCACAAAAATGTAAACAGTACTAATGTCTTTGATCTTCGGTAGTTCGGTTGTCCACCAAATGAAGTGTTATCATAAGTGTGTACCCAAATTGCTGAATCGTATACACTGTAACTCTGTTATGTAGTCGGCAAAGAGTTAACCGCTGCATGGTGAACAACGGTTGAAAATAGTCTTTTAAATCTGCCGAACACTTCTTGACTGGTCCAGTTTAAAAAAAGTCAGTAGACCTCAATTTTCCGGTTAGATTATGATAGTATGCCTACCAAAACGGAATCTTCTACCTTTCTGCATTCAAGGCAAACACGTTGGCCATTACTGCACCGCAGGTACACTGGGCATGCAGGAAACAACAGGTTTGTTGTTGCGATCTCCCACTCAAGCCCAAATTACTGAAAGTATTGTGTCTACCGGGCATGATAATAAGAACCGAAGAAAAATCATGAATTCTACAGCCGACCATCAAAACAATTGACGCACCTATTCCACGGGCATCGTTGACGAAGTTCACCCAAGGACATATCTCAGGATTAGCGTTTGTTTTTAAGTGGGCCTTCCGAAGATGTGACGCCGAACCAGTTCGAAACGACTTATAACTGCTAACGAGAAATAGTGTTATTATTTCACACGTTTATTACAAATGCTGTTTTACGGTAACATTATGGTCTAGTGCCTTCTATCGCTAACACTGTTCTTTAAGTAAGTGGATTCCTCTCTTTTTGTATATATTTTTTTAGTATGAAATCATCCTGAGTGTACTGGCAATCGCTATCTTGGGTGGCATCATTTTCTACTACGCCAGAAAAGATTTGGTAAGCAAGATTTTTTCATCAAAACTTCAACTATCATACAAACAATAACCACATGTACACTGCTCACTGAATGGTTGGTTTAATGCATTGCGACTAAATCTGTATGAGTTTGAAACACTGGTTCCCACTGATAAACTTGAAAAAGGCCAATAATAGCGTGTAAGATGTCTTACGCATTGACATTTCGTTCGCATCTCATCGGTTACTTTTGCGAAATTGACATACAAATTTTATAGTGAGGGGGCAAGCAGCTAGGCAAAATCGATCTAGTCATGAGACAGTCAATCAGGTGACCAAAGCGAAGGCAGTAAGATGCAACTGAAGCGTACTGATTATCAGGAGCATGAATAAAATTGCTGTGGGTCAAATGGCTAATAGGAGTCCAAAGAGAGAGAGATGGTTGGAAACAAAACAAAAATCCATACAGATCAAGTGGAATTGGTGAGATAGGGTTAGAAAATCTATACGGATCAAACAGAATTAAACAATAGTTAGATGGTATGAAGAAGAATACACGGGTTTAGAAAAAAGGAAAAATACGAAGGTAAAATGGAATCAAAGAGTATTAGTTGCATTTTTACCAGCATAGCGCAAGGCTAGTCACCAAATGTTTCTGGGCGCATAAGGTGGGATTCAGCCGATGTATTGAGACAGCTTCCGCAATATTGAGAGCCTGTTTAAGTTTCGGTCTGAAAAACACTCTAAAGGCAGTCTTTGGGTCCACTGAATGTCCAGTCTGTAAAAGGTGCTTTGTAATGGCACTGACGGCACAACCGACTCCCGAATTCAAAAGCCATTTCGGTATGTGTTCGCTGATGCGTGTGCCAAGGTGCCTCCTAGTCCTGCCGACGTATCTGCTTCCACAGACACAATCGAACGTGTATACAATGTTGGATTGGGCGAAAAGGGGCACCACATCCTTTCTGGGTGTAGTTGGAACACGGGTAGTTTCATCCACGTAGACGAGTCGGGCGGCGTTGTAGGTGCGTTTGAGCGCTGCATCTAAACGACGTTTTATGAGGATTGAAACATTATCACCTTTGAAAGGCAAGGTTAAATAAACAGGTTTGCGGGGGACAGTAATTGGTACAACGCGTGTTGGTTGTTGGGTAGAATACTTTTGGATAAACCTTTCGGGATAACCATTTTCTATTAGAATCTCATGCAGTAACATCAGACATCTTACACGCTATTATTGGCCTTTTTCAAATCTGTATGAGTTGCCGGGTGTGAACAGCCTTAATCAGGGGGTCGATGGTCAACCGAGTAGTGAATGAATTTTAAGCACTTTTGCCCATAGAGTCATGCTGCTAAGCCTGCATGCGGCCTTCAGACATAATTCTGCAAACTGAATATGTTCAAACCTGTTCGAAATATGACTTTCTATATATGGCCATCGTTGTTATCGTTACCATTGTTGTCAACATTTGTACCAACGACAACACTGAATCAGCGGACTACGAGGATTTAAAGAAAATGGAACAATTAGGAAGCGATTCAGATTGTTGACTTAATAAATCAGGTCTCTGCATATATGCACTATTAATCGAATAGTACATACTTTTGTAATTACACGATCATGGCTTTGAAATTATGCTACGTACCATATAAAACATCTGTTTACTCCAGCCGAACGATCCCTGATGCAGTCAAGCCAAATTGGACTTATATTGAGAATAGTAAACAACTCTTCTAAAGAGAGAAGCATCTCCGTCAATTTCGCAATTCTTTCAAACAGTATGTCATTCGCTTAATAAATCACACTAACTACTTTGTATGCCGTTAGACAGAAACCGGCGAGTAGTGAGTTCTATTATGTTTGTTATTATTCCCCGAATGAGAATTGTTGGTCTGGAGATTATCAACTGGGATTGCCAATTCACTGAAGTCGTTCCTTGTGGAGACGAACGAACAACCTGAGCAGTGTTCAAACTCGTCGTCTCCGGGGGTTAAAAAAGGACGTTATTGGAGTGCTTGGAAACCTTCCAGTTTTACTAGGTTTTTACTATTTTTTATACAAGAAGCGACAAGGAAGTTAACAACTTCAACTGGTCGCATTGCTTCCGCCTAGCTATTGCATGCTTTGGAACAGCCTATGGCTTGTGTAATTTAGTGCCAGACAAGGTTGACTATCTTGTTTTACGTAATCGCTGGGTCTGTGTACCACTCTTATTGGTCATTTCATTGACACATCGGCTTTTTCAGGTGGCCGGCTGTGGCTTTCCCCGAATTAGCGGGTAACCACGCTATAAAAACTTTGCCTCATTCATCAGCTAATTCAGGAACGTCTACATAGGAGTTAGTTTACTCACAGTCAAGAGGTCTGCTGTGTAAACGGAATCTTTACGGTTTGACGTCAGATATAGTCAGATATCTAGTATCGTTTACCCTTAACAGAAGATATTACTCAAAATGGTTAGAAAGATTAGAAGGTTTGCTTCAAATGTAGCGAGAATTGAATTTAGGGCAGTATTCACTGGCCTATGTCAGTAAGAAGTGTACCAGCTCAGAATTTTGGTCCACAGTTCTAACGGTCATTCAATAAAAGGCACAGAAGTAACTTGAAAACCTGAAAAATATTCTGCAAAATTAACCTTACTGAAAGTTCGACAGACACTTTTAGGTGACAAAAAGTTAGGTATGAATGAAGGCAATTAAATGCAAATTCACCGCATAAAGATTGTCATGTGACTTCGAGTAACCGGGATTAGTTAGTTATACAGTCAGTTACAACCAGTTTGGCGTTACCAACAAATTCAGTGCTTCTCCATTTCGAATGCCCACCGTCAAGGTCACAGACCCTTATTCGACGAGCAAACAAGGTCGTTCTTGTTTACATTTTCATCGAGACCTATGGCTTTTGTCATTAATATGTGTCAAGCCAGTTCGAGACTGTTTCTCCGTTGTGCCAAAAAGTGTGTTTAAGTTTCATTAAAATGAAGTGGCTGTTTAATTAAGCGTTAAACTTAAACAGTGGGATGGCTTTAAAAAATATAGAGTGAATAACAGTTTTATTGGCAAGTATGGTTATGAAGCGGGTGGTATAGTCTCTTCTAGTTAGAGTCGATTTTCATTTAAATCGAAACACGTAGGTAACCAAATAGATCATCCACATCATCTGCAAATTCTCACCATTAGAACTTCAATAACGCATTGCACAATCGTTCTTTCTGTGCAAAATAGCTAGACCGCCCAATGGCTTGCTGGACTCAACAGACAACATTAGTGTTTCTTACCTCACTAAAGTTTCTTAGCCTTCGAACACTGGATACAGATATCATTTAGCAAGTGGGGCTGAATTAAAAGAAATGGTTTTGATTAACCTTGATTGAAAATGTTTCCAGCTGTGAGACTGTTTTGCTGTAGATATGATGATAAACATCCTCGTCTTTGCTTGTCAGGTACGTTTTAGATCAGTCGCGTAGAAGTTTTACACAGGATTAAAAAAATCTGAACGGAGGATTCTCCATCAAAGTTGTTTCTCATTACATTCGTGGGGAAAGAATATCAGACCACTCCAATGACTTAGTATTGACGACATTACTCTCTGATGAGATTAACTCGAAAGAACGGAACAGTTAATGTGGATGAATCATTACTGTCGACCTTTTTGAGCTTCCAATGTATAGAGAAATGAAAGATGCTTCAAGTAACAGAAGGTTAAGATGACATCCAGGTTTCTAAGGCAAACTAAAGGGTTTCTGATTTGAATGTAGAAACACACGCGGAAGTTGCAATAAGTTGCAGTCGAAAAACATTCAAGAGAGACGGACTATCCACTACAAGTTACGGGGGTTTCAGCCACACAAGAAAGCAGTGGATTATCATGAAAGTATTACGGGAAACATTATTTTGCTTTCCAAACCGTTTTGAGTTGCTTGGTGAATGCAATCATCCGATGAAGATGGGGACGTTCTCCGTTGGGACATATTACTTTGCAGAGTATCATTCCTATTGGTTGCATATTTCTTCTAGCTGTACAATCCTGGTCAAAACTGTGGTGAACGTAGGCTAATTATCAATTTCTTTTTAAAAGCTGAAATCAGATAAGATGCTGACTAGATATACTCACTTATAAAGTACACATATTTACGTGTGTTTACTCTTTCATTTGTAGGTGTACGGAAGGGTGGAACAGTTATTCATCACCAGTATCCACGAATACAAGAACATGGAGACAGACGATGTGAACAGTCTTATCGTTGGATTTGTGTCACCTTCGGTAAGTTGGACGTCCACGGTGCCTGTAGCATATCATCTTTAGCATAACGAAGCCGAATTTCGTCTCCGCTAGTAGGGCTTTCAAAACTCATAATAGGTCGAGATCGGGAACGTCGTAACTTATGCCGGGTGACGTGTCACAGCATATAACTCGAAACAAAATAACCAGTATTCGCTAGATTTTAAACTACTCACGGGCAACATTGCATTCACTCTTAAAAAGGGTCGGCAAATGAAACTCTGGGCGACATTAGCGTTGAGAACGAGTTTACTGGGAGGTGGGTTTACCTCTCACATTCTCCTCAATTACAAATTGTGTGATAAAAAATCGTGAAACTGACGAAATTTTACCAAAAGCACTTAGTCCGTAGTGGTCACCTAAACTGACCTCCACGGCAGCGCTTACGTTAAGTTGAACAAATATGAAACAGAGCTGTGACTGTTGAACAAACCTCAGCAAGACTTCTGTAGAACTGAACAATTAGTGTACATATAAGGTGAACACAGCTGCCTTCAGCACAAGAGTTTGGACCAAATTAACGTAATTACAATGTCGCTTGATCTAAACCCGGATAACGCATTCATGTCAAAAGTTGCACAGTGTCAAGCTTCGCAAAAATGAACATTTACAAACGATAGGAAAACGACGTTTAAATAGTTATCGACAGTAACCAGAGGGTTCATCCAATATTGGATAGGTTGAATTTTGTTCAACCTAAGTTGTCGGTCACAAATTTGGATTTGGGCTGATAAGAGGCAATCGGCTTTCGGTTTACCTCAAACTACCGTGGAAGTGGCAGTGTCTTCATTTTATAAGCTCTATCCCAACCACTCACAAGTGGACTTTGATGAAACCACTTACATCAGACTTGAACCATTCGAACAGTGAACACAGTTGATGATGGTAAAGTAGTCCTTATCTGTCTGCTACAATTAACCTATTATTTAAGTATACTGAAGAACCTGAACAGTCATAATATGTACCAACTGTGTCAAAGAAAGCTGTGTTTATCAACGTGTAGAACACTAGATATAACCAATTGTATGAGAAACCTAACGATTTATGTTAACAACTGACAGAACTTACTAGGTAGTCGATTTGATTGCAGCTGGAAAATGCCAATGCCATCCGCAAGTTAGTGTATTTCAACTCTCTTTGTCTCTGAAGTAAGTTATAGTCTTACCTGTTGTTATAGACAATTATAGGTTGGTAGACTAATCGGGTGGTTTAAGCGAGAATGGCCAATATGTCTCCGTCTGCCTTCGTTGATTATGCGAATCATTTGATGATCTTGTGAAGTTAGATAATGACAGTTGCGTGAATTCGAAACTTTCGTTTGTAAGCAGGCATCTCTGCGGAACTTATTAACTGCGCGAATTTACGGAAACTTTGATGACCGCTAGACTTCAGCCCCAAACGTGACGAAAAGTTTTTCTTGGCTATACCGTTTTTGCGACCATCCAGCAATTGCTCCACCATGTTTGCGCTGGTGCGCTTTCGCGTTTAGTCGTGGATTCCGGAATATTTATCGCACACCGTATGGTTGTAAAGCTGTAAGAACCACATTCATCCCACTAAACTGTTTGGATCAATGAGCATGTAGATATATTACGCGGACGCTTTCTGGATGTGCAAACTACTTGTTACACAATCATTTACATATTCGTGTGATCTACACTGTGAATACTGACATTATTGACACAAATACAGTAGACTGATAAGAATACACCTAAATTAAATCATACTGATTACAGTAGAATGCAGATACTGATCACTGGATGGACAGTGGCCCGATCGGTTTGTTACGTCCTAGACTTTATAATTCAGCTTGGATTCCAGTGAATTCGGGACGAACGTTTGGAGGAACATCTGTAGAGTAAACAAAAATGAATCAGGTGACCTGATTCTAACGACTTCGATGGTGCAGAGTTACCATTCGGAAGATAGCTAGTAGGTCAATTCCTGTGATGTACACTACTTGAAGGGTGTTCGACAGATACAAACCTTCACACCGTGAGTCAGGCTAACGATCTGTTGAACGTTCGTGATTCACAATGTCCCAGGCCATCACCGGCGTTACCCCCAATCACTTGGCCAAAATGGAGCCCCAGGTGAACGCTGATAAAGCTTTCTGACTGATGTATCGTGGGCTTAATAACCTGTGAAAAGTCAGGGGAATAAATATTGTGAACTGCTTGACAAAATACAATGTTGGCGAAAGCTGCTTACTGTGCCTTCTTCTGCCTGACAACGGTTGGATCGGTGAACGTCACCGACCAATGAGCTACCATCTGCGCCCCTCTATAGTTATTGTGCTTGAAATATACGTTATTTTAACTCACCCATAAAGTGTTGTACCATAAAATTTATTAATCAATTTTTTGTAAGCGTGAACACATTTACTTTTCTCCAAAACCCATTAGGACAATGAGCCAATGAATTGACCGTTTGTTCTTAAGTCTATCGATAATGGAATGCAAGTTATCCGCAGAACGGAAACATAGACAGCCTCATTGTGATCACTTAAGCTGTTGTGAAACAACGTAGCTAGATCGATAAAGATCTATCGAGCTAGATCAAAACCATAAGCCGGAAGAGTGGCGATTGAGTTCAGTGATCTGACAAATTTGTTCCTCATTCATGCAAGATGATATATCGATATTCGTCTCGAAGATGAAATTTACTGAACAGCCGCATAGAAACCACTGAGCAATGACGAAGCGTTTGTGACTTGATAGTTCTACTTAGGTTAAACACGAGTAGCCTGATATGTTGTAAAACCTGTGGGCAACTCTGTAGTGTTTGAAGATGGGTTCAGTTCAGTGTGCAGATGACAGGTAAATGAACAGACTGCAAGATGATGTGTGTGAAATTTCACAGTTTTCAGTCGTTTGACTGGCCTCGTAGCTCAATTGACACTTTTGGGCAAACTGATCTTATTGGTTGTTCTAGTCAAGCTAATGACTAGACGCTTCATGAGTGGGCTTTTTTCAAATCAACAACTCATCCAAAATAATCATGTCTGACAGGATTAGACGAATATTGGTTAGAAAAACCTTATAACAAGTGTTTATTGAATTTCCGTCGGTATACACTGACCCAACGAAATGGATGAAAACATAAATGTACCAGTAGGGTAGAAAACGAAATCAAGAAAAATAACGAAATATGGCGCGTTAATTTACGTCAGTAATAGGTTAACGTCTTTGATAACAACTGCCTACTCTCTCTATAAAGATAGTTGAACAAACTAAGAAAACTTGTGTGCAAAAGCTTAGGCGAATAGTGGATTAAATGTCCGGCGTGATAATGAGTAACATATTCAGTGAGTACTTGTATATTGCATGTGATTAATGAAGAAGTATTGTGTGGAAAATTTTATTACGAGCCGTAAGATGTGTAAAACAGAGGGAGGTTTAAGCAGATCGGATGAGGAAGTTCTAGTGTTTTTTTAGAAAAATGCCTGAGACAACAGTACAGATGCGTCAAGAATAGACAAATACAATATCAGAACAGTATCATGAAAGCAACAGTGAACTAACCGCAGTATTATGTGTGGGGATCTGCAGAAAAAGCTAAATAAGAAGAGTGAGAGATCAGTCACCGAAAAAGAGCTCACTAATTTACGCTGAACAACTTGGACCAGTAGTAGATAAGACCAATTTATTTGAGTGAAAAAAATCCCACTTTGATTTAAAAATCCACTAATGTTATCTGCTTTCTGTGATGTGCTAAGAAGAATCTTATATTCCGGTATTTGGACAAATCAATTTTTGAGGTGCTCGATGAGTACCGACAAACCAGCCCAACTGGAACACCTTAAAACCTAAAATTTTCTTCAGGACTTAAGTTTATACAACTCAGCGCATTATTATTCGCCGTCATTATCGGGTGCAGGCAAACCTTAATCAAACCATCAGGGCTAGAACGACACATAAAAACTTTCCCTTTCTACTACCCACGAATCAACATTTTAGCTCCATTCGTGAAACCATCTTTGTGGAATTATATTACGTCCCCTAATTGTACATGAAACGCAATACCATCATACAGTGAAATGTATATATTATAAGCGCAATGGATAAATTTAAACTTCGTCTCCTTTCTCGTTTTTCCAGCTGAACTGCTGTGGAATGTACAATGCATCCGAATTCACCAACATGTTACCTCATGATTCTTATGGCCAAAAGGAGTTTAACAGTAAGTCCTGTTACTTTCAGTCTTCAAAGAATAAACCGTGTACAAAAATACTTATATACCGGTATATAGTACGATTCTTATTTGTAGTCCATTTCAACTGAACAGAATCCACAATCACAACTGGCATCGTCCATATTGTTCTTGTAATCAGCTAGTACAAAGTGCAAAAACAAACTGGACAGTTATTCAAAATGATCCGCACTATCGAATAATACTCAGTATATGGCCAGATTGTGAGCGTAACACATTACATGCGTAATGGTGGTTACTTGTATGTGAACATGAGATGGGAGTACTTCTACCTTCCACGAACATAGACACTTCAGCTAGGTTCCAGCCGATTTGGCATTACATTAAGAGACAACAAAAAGAAGCCCCAGTACGATCGATGCTGAAGTGGTTATATGAAGTAAGCAAAGTCAGTACTTCGGCAATTTTCTACAACCTTGTATACGGTAAGAACAGAAGCTTGGCCACTTCAAATAAGAGAGATAATTTGACTTTCAATATTATGACATTGATATCTGCGGTGATTCATACACGTCTGGTTGCAACGATGCCGTTAAGAAACGAATGTTTGGTGATGCTAGTCAAGCATGTTCACTCATTCCATGGTTAGTAATGTTGATTTTCGAGCTATACATTAGAGATGTCAAACAGCAATCCGTCACGCCCAACACCCAGTACTGATGTTGTAGCCATGTGTTGAAAGATTAACCATTAGGTAAGCCATTGTTGACTGAGTTCATCTCCAAGACAAGCACTCGCACCTTACCGTTGGCAGAGTTACAAGGGACCGTTAGCTTGGTTCAGCAACGTAAAAATTGACGTTGTCCGACTTTGTCAACCACGATATACTGACATTCATTGAGGCAAGGCAGTGAAGTTGTAGATCCCACCTTACTTTTACTCTCAATTTCTTTGTTTAGCCCGAAATTGTTGGCACCCCGATAAATTATTTTTGGCTAGTGGCATAGGTGTTTAGTAAGAAAGCAAATCATATATATATGTCAAACTTTTGCCAATAAACTCTGGTTTAGTGTATTCCCTATGGCTACGTTATTTATGTTTAAGCGAATCTAACGATGTAAATAATTTTAGTGATAAAAACTATTATTATAGTTGTTAGTTGAAAAAAGGTCTCAGAAACATTACGTCTCGCCAATTATGCCGTTACAAACTTCGCTGCATCTGTACTGGTGTTAAATTTAGCCAATCAAACTCAAACCATCGAACAAATTATAAGGAACTCTCAGTCGTCTGTTGGCACAAAGATCTTGACATTGACAGTGTAGTGAGACTATACCAGGTTTTTACGGATGCATAGAATGGGTTTGTTCTCTATTATGGTAACAAACTTGATTTTGCCTATTTCATGAGACCTGATCGTTATCCGTAAGCGGTAATTCGGCCATGCCTAGTGTGAGGTCAGTGGCACAATGAGAATCATGATTGTCTCAGGAAAACATGATCGATGTTCTAATCCCGACCATGGCATACATATATATATATAACGGTTGGGTATTAGCAAGAGCAAAACTCGATTTTAGCGCTTCCTTCTGAACTAAACCGTCTGGAAGGCTTATCCAAATGTAGCGGCTGAAATCAAGTGTGGGATATTCAGGTTAAAATCAGCCAAATCCGCGACTATTTGTCTGGTTCAATATTTATGTTATTTATTCAAAGAACACGACAAAAAGGTCGGTTTGTTCACTGATGAATTCAAACGCCTGTTATTTCTGTGCAGTCCAGATAAAAGTTTCATGTTTCAGGACTATTCCTACGGATAAACGGAGGGCATAACTATGGAATGTACCTAGATTCATTTGTGGGTAAATTCCCGATAGATAGACGATACTTCGATTACCTATTTTTGTCGCGGACAACTGACAACGTTAGGTTTGATGAACACCTTACACAGCAACACCCATGCTACCTTGGAGAAAGGACATGAATGTTCACCACTGTTTGTTAATATCCACGTGATTAGAAGTTGTGGTGAAAGGGTTCAACGATCTTTGTTCCGTAAGAACACGTGGACTGGTCAGCACATTCACCTTAACAGCTTTGTGCCGATTACTTGTAAACGTGTTCCATTCCGAACACTATTTGGTCAGAACGGATGCCATTTTGGCGTGGGAAAACTGCCGATCGAAAGGAATAATTTGTAGGATAAAGAATGCTCATGGAAAACGCCTAATTATTTCGATTTATTAAGAAATTCGCTCAACCAACTTAGAAGGAACGGTTGAGGTTAAATGTCCCCAGAAAATAACCCCGAATCTTTCCTTCAAAGGAGAAGATGCAAGGTGACTAACATAGAACAATTTTCAGAGAGCTAGCGGGAGAATTTTCAACGCGGTTCAGTTAGTTGTATCTTACATAACGCTTCGCACCACAGCATTATGACAAAATATCCGATCTTTCAAATTCCATGTCATTTACCAATATCAATATGAGTGCAGTCACCTACATCGACAAAACCGAACGTCACTTGCAGACCCCAATTAGAAAGCACACGCCAAGCTCGGTTAAACGTGAGATTAAGCAACCGATCGATGCAGTCGATCTGGTGACACATGGACTTGTTAGTGACACACCGTTCTTTTATGGTTTTTACAATTTTGACTTCAGCACGAAAAGACTGTTGATGTGGACCTGGATCTGGATACGTCAGATAAAGTCCTCTTACAGGAAACGGAGATAGGGTCAGTCGACGACATTGCCCTCAGTATTCAGCCTGCAGACGTAAAGTGATTCAGTTCGCGCCTGAACATACCATTGTGTCATGGCCTCACCTTATGACGGTCGTGAATGTGTGACCACCCACTGAACCACAACAGCCTGACGGCTTACCCTCCATATTCAGTTTTCATCAGGATGAGGGAAAAAGAAACGTTGCTTGGCCTAACCATGTGATTCGACTTCGTCCAACATTAAATTATACACAAAACTTGATAACCCGAACAATTCTTACTTCCTTGTGCTTTTCCTTCTCAACGGATATAAATATAGGATGTCTGAATAAAAGTGTCTTCGCTGTGCGCTCAAGGACAACACAAGCCAGTAAACTTATCAAGAGGTTGATCGAAGACAATGAGGCTCCATTTGTTTGCCCCCAGAAGATATTGGTATTTCTTTTATGGTCTGTGTGGAGTCAACCACTTCAACAGCGATGTCTGAAGCTGCCATGTTTTTAGTAATGCCAACTTTGTTGTTTGTAGTAATCTAGTCACTTTGACCCCCGGGAACAAAAGGCAAGAATGAGGCACACAGGACCTCAACTAGTATATCATTCATGCAGGAAACGCAAATCATCGCAGTTTGTCACGAAATCGAGGACAAGGGTCACGGGACAAAACCTTCATAGCTCAGACCCCCCCCCGCAAATAAGGAAAAAGATAACTCTCAAACCAGCTCCACCTGTTGTCCAGCCAGTAGACGAAGTGCCGGTGTAAAACATCTGAATTTATAGAATTTCAGTGCCCATGGGCCCAGGTTATTTGACGCACCAATCCGACGTAAGCTTCAAAACTGAACAGTCAAAAATGAAAAACCCGATTTTCTCGGCAAGTATAGTGAACCCTCTGAGAAAAATGCTTTTTCTCAACTACATTTTGACGTAACTTCAACTCTTTTTCAAATGTCAAATATGAAACTGTTTGCGCTTCAATATCATTGCCACCGCGTGCCATTAACAGTGATTCATTTCAAATCACATTTAGTTGATTCCGTTATCCATCACCTTAATAAACAAAAACTTACCTTAACAGCCCATACAATAAATGTAGCTTCAGAAATTGTTTTCTTGGTTTAGTGGATGTTTGGTGGATGTAAATCATTTACGGGTCACAGTAGCACCTACGTTCAGCTAGGCTTCTCAGCCAGCAACTTTCGGAATGCAAGACTAGATTCAAGTACTGCCGCCGTTGAAACTCATCACGGTGGAGGGTATAAGTTCTATTTGACAAACTCCAACATGAGCATGATAATTCAATAAGACGTCTTTTCTTAATGCCTTCTCTTAGTAGTTTTAATGTGTTGTCACTTGATTCATTGTTAGATCACTACTGTCTACATTGTTAGTTCATTACCTCCATCTTTTTCATCTCCTGACTTACTAAACGAGCGGTGACTAGTGCTATATTTAACCTCATGTATCAACCCTATTGCAATCAATTTCAATCTTACAACTACCTGATGTGACACAAGCCCATCAGGCTTGATCCTTGTATTGTGACAGATGAGATGGGTTCAGCAGTTTTTGTACAGTACATTTTAGGTTACTAAACTATTCGAAACTTCCAGAAGAGACTTTCTGTAGAGTCCATTGGAATACCGGAACTGTATTCAGTAATGTTCAGTTCACGTCAACCAACTCCTTAGTTAATTGTGGGTAAAACCACGCGTTAGATAGACGAAGCTGGAGTTTACCTCCGGCTGTTATAGTTGAGAAGGAAACGCATCTTATAAACCCGATTTATAGCAAGGTTTCTGCCTGAAGGATCTGTGATAATATTTTTACATCTTTTTCCACATCAGAAAGTTTAGAAAAACTAGCCAGCATTTACTGATAAGAATATCAAGACCCGCATAGCGGATAGGGAAAGTCATAAACCTCAGAAATGTACGATGCTAACACGTTGAAACAATGCACTTGGAATGACTTGGAAAAGTGATAAGCTCAGGACCCCAACAATAATCAAAGAAGCGTCACTGCAAACACATTTCTACGCGCTTCAATGACAAGCGGAGCGCCGCCCTAATTTATGTGGATAATCCCAATCACCAAACCATTCAAAGATTCGGTTTATGAACGTGTAAATAAAGACGGCACTTGATTATACCCACCGATGGTCTTGTAACTAGGTACTAGCCTGGAAAATATGAACAGGACTATGCGTGCTATTGCAAGAACTGCAACTACTGACATTCTGTCAGGTGATGTTCTGTGTCTCCTTAATGTACACAGTTGCGTATGTCAACCCACCTCCGCTCCACGCTGTCGAAGTTCACGGTTTCTCAGCCCCTACCACCGGTCGAGCGCACTGAGGTTGGCTGTGCAACCACTTGCTTGGAATCGCGTTCACAATGTTAACCGTCTAAACCGTCGATAATATTCTGGCAGTTAGATCTAGTCATCCACCGCTCTGAAGATTTTTGCATGCCAAAAAGATCGGAAGCGGCAAGCTTAATAACGAAAAGACTGGAGAATCAATAGGTTCGATAACGGTCCTTTGAAATTCGGGAATTACGTCTGGTAGATGATTTGGAGAAACGATTTTTGGACTCATCAGTGAGAAACAGGACTTTGCAGTCAGAAAACACTGTTGTGTTTATTTGGAACTCCTAATTTTCATGTGGACAGAAGAATATACAAAAGCTTTACTCAGTGAGAGACAGTAAAATCACACGCGTCTCCTGCAGACGATCATCAGGAGAAAATGTCGCGATCGGTAGGAGTGTTTAGGGTTAACTTGTTTTATGTTAGAAGCAAGTGCATGAGTTCTACTGACAGGTCTGTTTCAAGTATTTCTCTCAACCTTTGGACCCATATCTCTTCCGTTGGCTTCAGCCACATTGGTCGAGCTAAAACGTACTTCAGGTGTGTATCCGCTCAGATATTGGCAACGATGTTAATGAGAAAACTGTTGGTATACCTCGCAAACATAAGAAGTGTGATTATCTCGGACTGTTGACAACTAGTTTTTTGTAGGGAATTCAGTTTCCCAAATTCCAACATTTTGTCTTTTTCACAGTGGATCCGTTGAGGACGAGAAAATTTTTCCAACTTTTCCGAAAGTAGCTAATGTGGTAAACAATCATTGCACTGGCTCATTTTAAGTCGAATACCGCTCAAATTTGAGCACAACCTTCGCATTCCTAGAGACTTTCCAGCCAGTCTTTTATAAAAAGAAGCATTAGACACGAGTTTTGCTCTCATTAGAGCTCGTCAGTAGTGCATATTCTTGTCACAACCGGGATTAGAACTTCGGCCGCGCTGAACAAAACCTCCTTGTAGTTTGCTACGTCAAGTTTCCGTTTATCCTTTTCGTTTTTTGTTAGAACAACGACTCATTGGGATATTTCAAACTAATCATTCATATGGATGACAGACTTCATCACATTCTACAACCTCTGTATACAGGACCCTAAAATTATTGATTGGGACAACAAAGCAGGTGTTTATGGAGTAAAAGGAGGTTATTTAAATAATGCGAAGTAGGGAAATGAGTAAGTTGATGTAAATTATCAACTAAGTTGATAGTACCCAAGTGAAAGACGATTTATTGGAAGTTCCACATAGTGGCTGTAAAACACCATTACTTGATAGTAGCAAAAGAATACATATCTAAATGTTTGGCCAACGGAATCTGCAACAAAATGGTAATTATGGAAAATCACCGCTTGATACTTCGTGGTAGTAAGGAGAGTGGCGGTAATTATTATTTGGATGAACAGGATGATGATGATAATGGACAGATAAGCGATGAGACTAGATTAAACCAATAAATTTCGATCCAATTTCCTACCATGGAAATGGCAGATATTGTTTGGATTACGCGGCAGAATGCATCTTCACACCTTTCTTATATAGGGTGTTTACATCGACAATGATCTTGTAAGTTTATTGGGTTTCATATTAATGAAACAAATAACCCGTCAATATGCCGGTTGCTGCAAATTGCCCTTCGTACTAATGAAGTGCACTCTACGCAGTTCTGTTTCTGCCTATTTTGCCCCACCTGCAAGCATCAAAAGTTACAAGGGGATCAGCTAAAACAGAGTGTTTATTCCGCAGTGGCCGTTGAAGAACATAAATATTAGTGGTACTCCCGGCATTTATAGCATAAACCATATACAACTAATCATAGTATTGGTCTTTCCAACCATTGTAAAACTGTTGAGGGAACAAAATGATCAGGTTGTTTGTACCCACCGTTTAACAGTGCGTGGTACGATGTTTATGTCAGGTACAATACGTGATCGCTTTTAAACATCTGCAAGTCCAATCAATGTTTTTCACCGTATTTCCAGATTTGAAGTATCCCATTGTATGCTGCAAAATGGACAAACACTTTGCCCTGCTTGATTTGAGTTGTCCTGGTGAATTTAACGAAGAAAATAGCAACATATACAACCCATGTAAAGATACTTTCCATTCAACGTTCCTCAAGTACGCTGATTACGCTGCGATTGGCTTGATTGCAGTGTTTGTGTTACTGGTGAGTTTAATGTTGTTCTCTCTTCACATATTGACTGTTAAACAACTGAACACATCAGCTCCGTAGTTTTATGTGAACGCTTCAATTTAATATTGGTCGTTACGAAAACGTTTGGCGGAACAATCTCTACCAACTAGCAACGATTACGGTGAAAACAAGAGGCTGCAAGCACTATGCATGCAACGCCTTTTGCGAATACCTTCGTTGCATCAAACATAGATCAGGTCGCATTTTGTGGTGCTTATTCGTTTCAGCCGTACAAGTTAATTACTGTTTAGTTGCTATCAGTTCATACTGTACTCGTTAGAGCACAGCTGATATACTCTCAACCAATGATCCTGTGTACAGCGTTAATTAACTGGGACTTTCTTTGCCTACGTTACCTAACTCCCTTTGTTCCAGATTAGTCGTATACTCACTCCAGATAAATGGATATTTAGCAGATGGACAGGGTGGTGGCAAGAATGTAAAAGGTTCTCATTGTTGCAATCAGTGTGGAGAGGGCATACGGCACAGGAAAGCAATGAATTATAATCAGAAGTATGCATAGACAGAGGTTTAGGTTATTACATAATGTAAATGTGGAATATACATTGGTGTATACTCCATGATGTTTACGTAACAGCTGAGATTGGACTCGGTAAACGTTTGTCGAGTTCAATCACTATAATTTTAACGTACGAATGAAGTCCATATTTCTCCGACAGCACTGATTTTACCAATAATAAATGGCTCTTCTAAACATGTCTTTTTAAATCCACCTGTTCCTCTCTGGTTAAAAAACGGTTAGACTAAGGATATCCAAGACTGGTGGTTTAACGGATGAGCCTCGTGAAAAAAAGGTTGTCTGTAAATCTATCTATAAATCGTATCGCATATTCCGCTTTTTGGCAAGAAGTTGTGAACACCATTAAACAAAATGGCATTAAGGAATAATACAATTTTGACGTAGCATTACAGTAAGAATCATGACATCGGGATAGGAAACAGTGCGGTCAATTTAAAGGTCACTATACAATCACATCACTCCTAGATCAGAATGATTGCTGATTGGTCTACGTTCGTCCTTTCCAAACCTGTGGGTTTATTAATTTACTTACTCCCATTTTTATACTTGGCTTTTTCTCTCCCTCCTAGTTAATACTCGTTGCTTTCACCGGATGCACTATTCGCGTGGATGTCGTCTGAATTACATAAGTTTGGAGACCCACATTCAACGATCGACTGACCACATACGTTGACGGTTAAACCTTTGCTGTGATTCCCATACATCCATTGATTACGTTTGGATTTAGGCCCGATTATTAATCAGCCTTTCCTCACCCCACATCTGACGTATCAAAAACATTTGTGTGCGAAACCGTGATTGTTTAACTAACCGATTAATTTACCAACTGCCCGCGGATTTCTGCTGTTTCCACAAAGTGTCATAATGTACGAAGCAAACGTGAGATGAATGTGACTGTGGAACTTGTACGATATTTTTCGGTTAATTCTAGAAGGAACAGTCAAAGGGAGTCAAGTCGTTTGATATCGGGGGCGACGGAACATGTCTGCTTCCTCGAGCCCATTTAATTTCAAGTACGTTGTCTAACCTGGAGCGTACAGGTTTCACAGAATAAAATGATGTACTCTGCTCTGTTAGAAGACTGTGAAATCACGCTGTAAGCGATCTAAAGCTCCATCAACATCTCGTTGAATCTATTGGCCATATTTTCGACAATTTACGAACCTGAAAGCACGAGATTATAATCATATCAAAAATCTGCGGTTAAAACTGTAGCTGGTTTACCTCATCATATGAGAATACTTTTGTACCCAATTTACTTCAGTTTTCGTATGAATTCACCTATGAGGATGAAGCATGGCCCCATCAGTCAAAGTGCTATCCTCGGTCAACGTTGGTTTATCATACAAACCACTCAAAACCTTTCAAAGTATGTTAGGTGCTTACGACATTTACTTTCTCGAAGCGCACCTAGAATGGGTAAAGTCTACAAACCCTTACTGCCTGAAAACAGGTAAGGACTTATGGGCAAACGGTGGACTTAATTGTGGACTTGAATGTGATTTCCACTCGTACTGGCGCATACAGTCTGCTTGCTACTGGAAATGACGTGCCAAAAGTTTGGCGGTCCATTTTTCAGAGTGAGGCGACCGATGCGTGCCACGCGCAAACACGCTTCAGGTCTTGTCCGAGCCTGTGGACCAACGTTAACCGTCTCTGTACATTTCTGATCCGTGTGAACTGAACGAACTTTGCCGCAGGAACATGAATATATCAAGAATTCAAAAGATAGACTGATGACCCTGTTTGCCTTCAGCACAGAATGTGGAAAGTCGATTCATTCGGTAATCAGTGGAAATCATGATCACGGACGATCTAGAAAAAACAATTATTTGTGTTCTAGAGTTAGATGCTTCTCGAAGCAAGAAGTTCCAACATAAATAAGAATCTTGGTAAGAGTGATCAAGCAATGAAATGATAGATATTTGTATGACAGATGAAAATTCTTGTGAAACGAAGTTAACGCACTCGTTTTGTCACTAAACTCATGTCAACGCTTACAGTTGCCGAATATAAATTCTACTCAGGCCGTAGACCTTAAACGTCTACCTTACCAAGTCATAAAAGGTTGAGTCATTGGACACGATAAGTGCCATACCTCTTGCGTCAAGTGCTGCGGTGATAAACTAGATGTGATCCGTTCAGGAGTTTTGCCTTTGGGATGTTTCAAAAATTTGGTATCATTTCAAATAAAGTGGTTGTTTTACTTTGACAGCAAGTCTACTACATGAGCCATTAATCGATTTAGAAAGAGTTGACGATTATGCGGTCTAGGTGTTTGATCAAAACAGGATATTGCAGAAGGTACATCTTACACAAGTAGTGAAGAAATTTTGGAGGCTGATTAATATAAATAATTCAATAACTATCCGTGACCAACCAATCGTCTCCCAAGCAGAGAGGTCTGTGCCAGTGCCACTTGTAGTTGGCTCACAATTCCTGATACAAAACCGACTATCTACTGCAGTGGAAACGGGTACCGGTAGAATGGCTGCAGTAGAGTTGATTCCTCTCACAGAATATACCGATTCACATGTAGGTGTATCCAACTCGGGATTAAATGAGCTAAGCAAGCTTCCTCCATTACGTAACCCATATATGAACCTCAGGAACGTTCCCAGCGAACGACATCAGAGAGACTGTGCAACAGAAAGAAGGCCTCATAAGTCTTCATGTAAGCACTACACAGGAATGGTCTTTCACGGTTGACGTGATAAGCCAAATATTTTTCTAATGGTGCAACTGAACATTAACTATTAAAGTGAAAAAATTCAAGCATCAGCAGTTTTTGCCACTGTGTAATCGCCAGTTCATCGGTTCGCTAATAAAATCAGCAAGATCACAAAGAAAATCACTGAGTTTCGACACACCAAATGAACAAAGTGAACTCAGACTGTCTACCTCAAAGTCTTGTAAACTAAACGTTTGATAGAAGCGAAACGACCAAGATGAAACCTCATTCTACAAAATTTCAGTCACGACGTAATTGCTGAACACAACCTGATGCAATCAGTCGTCAGCTGTTATAACATATGTAGGGAAATTTAGTACATCTCTTGCTGCTTAAAGATGACTGAGTCGTTAACGTTGTAAGTGAAACTGATCCCATAAAACTGAGATCCAAAAGCTTTATTGACTGGATAACATACCATGGAGTTTGAATGAGTCTAAAAGAGGAAGTCCAACGAATTTAAAGCTGGGGATCATCGTGAACTCCCCTTTGATCCACTCGTTCAGTTTTGGTATACAGCATTACCATATATATGTATTTACACATCGTGCTGGAACTACAGTTTGTAACGTTTGACAAACGAAGGTAGCCCGACAGTGGTCGTGAAAACCGAATACAGCCTTCAAAAGTTTGCAGCTAGTTACATTACACCTTAGACCTATCGAGAATAGATCATTCAGATTTGTCTTTTAAGAAATCATTGGAAACATGTTTGTGCGTTACGTTTCGCTTCTAAAGCTGAAGCGATTTTATATTCGATGAACTGCCTGAAGCTTATGTAACTTTCGACCCGCTGGTTGACCTGATCTCAAGTATCTCAAGTGAAGGTTACCAACAAACCCTACGGAATAAAATGCCGTCTACACTCCACTGTCGGTTGAAATCTGTACTTTTAGCCATATCGTTGTACGCTAAACCTTTGTCCCAGGTTTTGCTCGAGGGTTTAATCAGAAACGATTCGCCAGTAACCAGATCTATCTCATCAAGACCCGTGAAAAAGACGAAAATATTGTGTCAATTTTGAAAATTTATTGTTCAAAAGGAATAACACACCGGAGCAAAAAGCGTCCCGTCCGCTTCTGCTTTTGTTCAGCAACAGGCGTAAAGTGTTAACTAATCCTCAGTTATAAAGCTAGCCTGTTTGCAGCTCTTGACACAGATCGAATAAATAAGCTGTGGAGTATAAACCAGGTCAATATACGCGATTGCGCTTAATGCTGAATGAGTGTTGACATTTCTCAGGTTAAGCCTTGCTCCGGTAAATGTGTGGTCGAATTTTTTCAGGTAAACGGATTTGTTCCGTGTAGTTGTGTTTTTGCCAACTCGAAGTAGACCTGTTCCAGTGTTGGGCTGCTTATACTGAAATCTTCGATCGCCCCATCTTTGTGTGCTGAAACGAAAGGAAGATTAAGAATGTGTTGATTAGATATAGGGTCATAGGATGAACAGAACTCAACCAAGGAACCTATATGGAATGCTCATCAGCGATCAGACAAACGAGTTGATTTAAAAGTGGGTTAACTGGGAATAAGTTGACCTTTGGTTGGGTTCAAAGCAAATTCACAAAACGAACGTTATGAGACCATGCCTGGAACTAAGAAACCTTGTGTCAAGATTGATTATCGACACATTCTAACCCATCACACGCACTACATTAAAGTATCTTGGTTGTTTTGGCACTAATATTTTAGTTCACGAACACTATCGTCGGGTATTTAGTCTGAACTATTTAGAAACGTTTTAAAACAGACTAAACTCACAAGCAAAAGTGGTTGAGCGTTCACATATGATAATTCGGTCGTGCCT
>LUCH01002409.1:54091-73341 GCA_013368495.1 Paragonimus heterotremus
GAAAGTCTATGGGAATGCGACAGCTGCGATCAATTGTGAGTGATGTTCAATTTGAAATTAACCAAATCCCCGACTACTCATCAGTAATCTAAACTGAGAAAATTCTGAATTCCGGTCAAAGTGCAAATTCTTCGCAGGTGGGTCTCTTCTAACTTACCAAACCTGCCACACTGCTTATCAGTGGTGTTTAAGAGCGGTCTGACATAGATGCTGAGCTTGAAATCACCCAAATGCAAAATCTGAGCACTACCTACACCGATATCAGTGACAGAAATCACACGAGTCTACGGCACCTCTTATTCAAGTGAAATTTGGATCCACTTGAAGGAAATGATTTTAATAACAGTTGCTGAATTTCAGCGTGGCCACTCAACCGCATTTATGACAGGACTGTTGTTCATCAGAGTCACCAACGGATCGTCGGGTTCAAAACATCACAGCGGAAGTAGATAGTAACAAAAGCTCAACTCTGTAGTTTCTGGGCCTCCACTGAGGTTCTGTAGCTTCACTGATGAAACGCGTTCGATGTGGATGTATGTAAACTTTGTGGTTAACCCTAATCTAGCGTTTTTGTTCTAACTATTGCTCAGCTTTAGCGGAACCTTGAGCTAGTAAACAAGATCTTCAAGAACATCAATCTAAGCGGTCGAATCTAATTGAATCTCCCGTTATGTAGTTCTTGGACTAGGAAAGGGTCTTGCTTGTTAATTCAAAATATAACTAACTGAGTGTGTAATCGATTGTGAGATTCGATGTGGCAGTAAGTGGAACTTGTAACACAAATTTAAGGCGGCAGTTGGTTCTGATTTATCACCTAATCGCATTTACCGACTTGATGACAAACAGTCTTGGTTGCGGCTGCGTTCCGCTGTGGAACGATACAACAACTGCTGCTGTTTTATCAAATGGCTGTACAGTATCTCGACAATGTACTTTATGTTTATGGTGATTCTTATCAGTAACTCACTTTATAACAAACATTCTCTTCAACAGTTTAAGGTCGTAAAGTATGATCAGTTTCTACAGTGCACGTACAGTATGGAAAAGATGCTCATTCTACTGTGGCAGTAACTACTAGTTCAGTCGACAAACCTGGGTTGTAACCCCGGTCGTGGGAATAACATGTACTATTAACGAATCATGACAACAGAAAAACTACAGTGTTTTGGTTACATGTTTATAACGTGACGAGTGAGAGTACATATTCAACGATAGAAGTAGTGAGTACTGATGAGCAGTCGACGTGTCGGTAAATTCCAAGGTGAACATTTAAATTTGGTGGCGGCTTTCGTGTTTAGATTGATTTTTCAACCAGCTGATAGGACAGGTCAACGCAGTTCCCTCACTAAAGCGTGTTTGTTGGTTCACATCTCTGTGGTGGTAAGGATAGGTACTGTTGACGAATTCTAACATGACAGAAACTTGAATTTGATATTGCAGTTTGAAAGTGTCTAGTTGAAATCTCCATAAGACTAAGAAAGCTGCGATCAGATGTGTGATGTTCAACTTGGGACGCAGATTTCTTCAGCTGTTCCCTGGGGTGCCCATCTTAGCCTTTTTGATTAACTATACATGTCTCATCACCCATACGTTGGTGTACCTTGCATCGAAAACATCTAAAAAGACAGCTGAAACAATACCAACGAGGATGAGGGAGCACTGGATAGAACTAACAATCGGTCATCACAAACTATAGTAAGTTGCATTCTCAAAACATGGAGAAGTTAAGAGGCCCCTTAAAAACTAAGTATACTCTTATCAAAATAATTTGCGACACGGGGGCCGTATGATTCCTGTTTTGCCTCCGTGTGATGAATCATGTGGACAGAAAATGTGAAAAAGCGGTAATCAATTCATAAAACGGTAGCCCTCCTACAGCAACCACAAGTTAGATGATTTTATGAAGATCGCCTTAAGAATGGTATTAACGCAAAACAGAATAATCACATTTTGTCTGAAGACCTGCCTTGAAGTAAAATATTTAAAGCTCGTTGAAACAAGTCCAAAGTATTTTGACTGAATTGCAACAAGACTCGGTCTTCAAACTGATCGGCGATTTCAACAGAAGGCAGTTGTTCTTTCAAGTAGCGCATGAAAAGGACCAGATTATGATGAACCTCATAGTCTGCATCCTCTGGCATCAGGTTATAGTTGCGTGACATTTTTAAGTCAATGATCAGTCCACGACCGCAAGACAGTTTTAGAGCCAGAGGTGTTCCAATGGATCTAGCAGAAGACAGAAGTACGGTGATGAACGCAATGGTTTTGTAAAGTAAATTGAGACAAAATCAGATCAATTCATAAAGACGCTGGTATGAAATATTAAAAGAAACATTTTGTGTAAAATATAAATAACTTTTTAGAGAATGACCATAACAAAAAGACATATGGTACCTCGTTAAATACAGGGATTATCAACGTAGCTTTACTAACGGTGTTTTGGGCTGCTTCTTCAGAATACATTTATCTAGTTGTCAGAAATGTTTCTGTAAATCGGCTTCTTACCACTTCTGGCTTGTTAATTCACCAATGGTGAAGTGCATAAACAGATTCCAGACCGCTTTATAATTTACGCTGTTCTACCATCTAGTAAAGTGCTGTCACCAGCAACCAACTTCATATGGCAGTGTTAAACGAAAGAGCACATTGATATGTACTGACTCATCTACAGATTATGTTCGACGTAAAAGTTCCGACCACTTAACTTACATCAAAACCATCAGGCGCGTGTGTGTTCAAAGTGCACATGGGCACAATGATGGGCTACGGAATTTACCGACCAATACACGTACACAGTTACAGTTACATATTCAGAGATGACTGGAAACAATAGTTTGTATAACAGATGAACAATATTACCACTTAACTTCATTAACTGAAAAAATGTTCGTCGGATTGTAGTGATGAGGAAAATTTGTGTTCAGATTCGGGAGGATAGAACAGTCAGTCTTTTTACTGCTTTTCATTCAAGCTTGTGTAATCTTCAACCAGTTTCACAATTTCCTGTTAGTGAAATTAGGTTTATGACCTTCGCCTGAACAGATATTATATAATTATTACAATGTGTAACGCCTAAATACCGATTCACTCATGTTGGTGTGATGTACGAGATTACTATATGGATTGAAAAGTGCTAACTACGTTAGAGACAGTTATGTGTGCATCCATATAATTCAAAGGTGCTGTCCAAACACAGAAGATAATTCCGACTTCTGAAATCTTGGGCCAATATGATAAAATTCTTTAGATGACTGCAAAACGCAACAAGGGGAATAATTTGTCCGACTGTCGACAAGTTGGCAACAGTCCGTTGGTTAGATCCACAAAGCAGGATTTTGAGATAGATTAGGAGCCAGGAATGTAATGGTGTAATTTTAGTGAAACCGATTTCGACGTCGGCCGGTCCGAAGTTATTTTTCACAAAGTTAAGATGGGAGTATACTCATCGAAATGGGTAACAACATAAATTCAGGTGGAGAATTCTACAAGTTGAATGGTTGCAAACTGTTAGCAAGCACATTCAAAACCACATTAGAAACAGATGAACTCCGTGTGATTCACAAATACAGACAATATATTTTGTATATTAAAAAGCAACAGAAATACTCAGGTTGGGTGATTGCACCTTCACGATCGAAGTAGAACAGTACCACAGACTGTCTTTTCCGCAGGCTCAACAGTGCCTTGTCAATCGAACAAGTCACTTTAGATATCAGAATAATGAGGAAGAAGTGAATTAGTCAATACGCATGGTTTCATTGGTTTGTTTCTCTAAAAATGTAGGAATTGGTATTGTTGCAAAGCAAACGAAGCACAAGAGATAGGTACGCATTCAAAACACATCTGCTCAAAGCTCACACCCATAGATTCTTGAATAGGAAATACATTGGAAAATGCAGCTTGAGATCTTCCAAGTGGCAGTAATAAGATCCGGTTTTATTAGGCTGTCATACGGGGAAAAAGTGAGATTATCAACCATCGGGTATCTTGTGCATCATAGAACAACTATCATGCAGCACAGCTAACCCTATCATTCAATACTCGTTTGGCGTTGATGTCACATTTCGAGTGTAATTGACCTAGGTTTCTATTTTTGTTTCATGTTCATCCTCTCACCAGCTGTTGTTAAATAGGCTGGCGTTTAAGAAACCACAAGGTGATTGTTAAAACTTATTTATATGTACCTAAAGAGATATACTGAAAACTGTTCTAAAACCTCCATCTCTAACACGGTTAGTTCCTATTTGATAGACAGTTCAATTCTAAAACCTGTACCGGCAGTTAGGTGAACTCACCCCATACTCAGAATTTAATGCGGAACACTACAAATCTACCCTTGTAAATGCCTGTTATAAATACCGCGATACCGTAACACCCAGGTGCAGTTTACTGAATCGAAACCATATCGAAGCGATAAAAGAGCTGCAAAACAACCATAACGTCATTTTAACAAAGCCAGATAAAGGAGCGGGAGTAGTTTTGTTAGACAAAACGGATTATATTGACAAGATGCTTCACATTTTGTCTGACCAGTCGAAGTTCAGAAAGATGAAAGCGGAGAAAGATAAGACAACACAATTGAGAAGAGCCTATCCAAGCTACTTCGTCAGATGAAGCAGGCTGACTTGATTGATGCCGTTATTTTTGAATGATCCAGACCGATACGACTATTCCAAGACTGTATGGACTCCCTAAAGTCCATAAGGATGGATTGCCCTTACACCTAATTCTCCACATGAACAATTCTCCTTATCACAGCCTAGCCAAATGGCTCGTTCAAATACTCGAACCCGTCAGAGCGAGAATAACTCCATTTAGCCTGAAAGATACATTTCAGTTTGTGGACTCGATCGACTCGCTGAACATTAAAAATCACCAGACGATTTCCCTAGATGTCGCGTCATTATTCACAAATATGCGGCTTAAAGAAACAATAGAATACTTATGTGACTACATAGGAGAAAATCAAATAGACATTGGGATTCCGGTCGTAAACTTGAAGGAACTGTTGCAGTTTTGCACATCCAACGTCCAATTTTAGTTCAATGGTGAAATCTATAAACAGAAAGATGGGGTAGATATGGGGTCCCCACTAGGCCCGTTGCTCGCAGACATATTTATGGCCAAGGTGGAGCGAAATCAGTTAGGACCCAAAATTTCCGAATTTCTGTTCTATAAACGTTATGTAGACGACATATCCGGTGTGATTAATGACTCCATTGATGCACAAAGCGTTCTACTGCCATTTAATCGTGCACATCCGAATATACAATTCACTCTGGAGGAAGAGAAAGATGCCAGTTTGCCTTTCCTTGATGTGTCATTGCAACGTAGACCGGACGGTTCACTCTAGAGATCAGTTCACAGGAAAAAGACGTGGGCAGGGCAGTATACCAACTTTCTAAGCTTTGTTCCACTGAAGCAAAAGCGAAATTTGCTTGGTTGTCTAGTTGATAGAGCAAAAAGGATATGCACGACAGACACCATAGACAACGAATTTCAACAAATTCGAGAGATATTCAGCCATAATGGGTATCCAGAAAGAATTATAGAAAGGAATATGAAATGTAATGATGCTCAGTCAGCAGTGGAAACAGTAGCGAAAAAGCCGATTTTTATCAGTCTGACATTTAAAGGTGATGCAGCTAGTGAACTGATCAGTCGTAGGCTGACAAATGCACTGGCTAAGACATACAATGCCGCACGAATGATCATCTCATTCAAGAGCCGACCGGTGTGGGTGTCACGACTCAAAGATAGTCTGCCTAAGTTTTCTTCGTCATTTTGTATTTACTCTCTCACCTGTTGTTGCCAAGCAGGTTACGTTGAGAAAACGACTCGGCGACTGCCAGACAGGATTCGTGAGCACCTTCCCAAATGGCTACGGAACGGTATAACAGAACCAATCTCAAGTGCCATCGGGTCGCACCTGATCGACACAGGTCACCAAATCACGTCCGACAATGCGTTCAAAATTATCTACAGAGTGACCCACGTCCAGTCCCGAGTTGTCATGGCGAGACTGTTGTCTACGGCAGAGGCAATCGCTATCAAACTCTACAACCCCCAACTGTGCGCCCAAAAGATAATCGTCCAGGCCCTACACCTCCCGTGGCCAACCACGTGTAAACCGTCTGAAACCCTAAGTCCCAGTAACCCGATTAACACGCTATCACACACCAATCACACGATTCATGTAAACACAACACACACCCACACAAACAAATCCACCACCACCCAGGTAGACAGTTTCTATTAACGTTCCGTATCACCGTATTCCTGTTTTATATATAAGTCCAATTAATCGCTTGTAATTGTATATGCCTGATGAGAATTACCGAAAACAGCTGTTTGCAATCTTGACTTTCATGAGTTATCCTAAGCTGAAGTCTGGCTGAAAGATTTTGAATAATTCGCAATATTCGTCAAACAACTTTCAAAGCTATAAGGCTGCAATTGTTACCAATGGCGGAAATTATTATGATCGGCCTATGCAATAAACTAACGTGCGCAAATCCTCCGTCACCGTTAGTAAGTAGCCCTCAAAGAAAGTTAAGTCCCAGAAAACGTTAGGCACTTGATATCGACGAACATATGTTGGGAGGAACGTGTGTTGTCCATGCCCGCTCATTACCGCCCCCACCTTCCTGTGACCCTTTCAGTCATCCATGCTATATACATTAAAATACCCGGCTTGTTTTGTGTTCCATGCATAATTTGCATAATATTCATATAACTTTAGAAGCCTGATAAGAATTATTCGGAGTTGTCGTTCACATACATTCCTTCTCGTGGATTCTCCGGAAATCTGATGTACGATCATTCCGGTAAGAATAAATCTTTCTAACACTTAAATATCCCTACTTACGGTTTTTCTTCGATGGCAAATACTGCTCAGGAACCCACTGACATCTGCAGTATCCCAAAGGGGGGAATATTATTGTCATCCCGCGTTATTACAGGTACATAAAAACGTTAATACAAGTGTTATTTTATCCAAAGAATTTGATAGACTTCATTTTCAGCTAATCGGGAGATATTTTACATCTTAATACTTCTGTGCATTCTTACACCACCTGGGTTTGAGATCATAAAAATCGGGTCCAAAGCAGCATGAACACTAATTGTTGTATTGGTGCAATTGGTCAAATATATTTTTATCACACAAAATATTTGACTAGGGTGTAAAGTTAGTAAAACGACCGATCAGTAACAGGTGTCTAGTGATTAAAGAGAAAATTTAAGGTGAAAATCTACTCGATTCAGCCATCATCCATACCCTGATACAATAGAAAGTGGAACAAGGGACCAATCCAACCGTTGCGTAAAAGATACTATATGAGTATTGGACGCAAAGCTTCATTGTTACACTTCCTGTTAGTTGCCAAGTTATTTGGCCTCTATTGAACCAATCAGCTTACAGTTTGACTTTGCAGGTGCCAATACGATCGGCCAGTGACAGACTGTGATTGGTTTAATACTTTTCTACACCCATAAATACAGCTTCTTTTCTCATGAATAAGAGCAGCTTACTTCAACCAGTACGAGTTCTTATTATTATCTGCGTGGGAGGTCACAATTTAAGTACGATTTCCAGGGCTATTCGGAGCTTTCAATTCCGAATATTAGATGTGACTCTCTACGCCTTCACAAGGTGATTCTGAACATTTCCAACGACTTGATAACAACATTGTTCTCTTTCTTCAACCACATGTTGATTTCTCAAGAGTTGTGTTTAACTGGCTAGATAACGTTGAACAGCCATCTCATTTTAATAACGTTCTTGGTCAGTGCACAAAGCGTCATTAAGTCTGGCCGATCGCGATACTTAACTAACATCCGCTTCAAGTAGACCTGAAAAGGATGAGATGAGTTTGTATCTGCAAATGGATATTGTGGACTTCGGGCGGAAGAAAGGACAAGACGGCATAAAACATTTGGGAAGTTCACTCTTAAGTTATATTCCAGCATCGCGCGAACGTCACAAATTACAAAGGTCAAGTGATACCTCACGTGAGTTGGCTACTCGAACAACAATAAAATTAAATGAAAGGAACAGAATGACACTCACAACATACGACCATTCACGATTATGGCCAAGCGATCGCAAAGAGATTCGCCTTCGTCAATAAAATGCGTTGTAACCAAGCAACCACGTTTGGTTCCTCTAATACAATTCAGTAGTGTTTTCCTGCAAATCGAGAAAATTTTCACTGAATTTAATTGAACTGACAAGAATATCTGAAGTTTGCAAGCGTTTATAAAAGATTCTAAGATGTGTTGTTTATATGCTGTTGTGAACCCACTGCTGATCATTTATTTGCTAGTCCAAACCCAAATGCACTCTACTGCCAACATCTGGCGAAACCAGTGAGATAACTATGAAAAGCTACTTATTCTTACAGAATTTAATGAACCATAATACCGACCTTAGCTTAAGTATATCGTCGTTTTTTTGCTTCAAAGCTTTCAGTTAAAGTTAACTAGTTTTATCAAAAAGGATCTACCCTATTGTTTTTGTCGCAGTGCAGCAAATCACCGTCATCATTCAGAGACTTTGTCTCAGTAAATGAAGTTCAGGCTGATCAAACACGATGAACTAATGTACACTGTAGAGCATTTCAGGGAAGTTGACGTCTCAAGGATGCACATCTGCCTAGCCTCAGAAGTACAAATTCATCTTCATAATCTGCCAAACGAGTACGCTGACGAGACTGGTCTCAGTAGTATGTACCGTATTTTTAAAAAATTAAACAGTAATACCTTATACGTTTGTTCGACTTTTAATTTCTCTCAACATCAGATTATGGATTAAGGTAACTTTTGCTGTTCACAGCGCTTGAAGACATCAACTCAGAAATCTCCATCATTCTTACCACACTGGCCCGTACTAGTCATTGCCTGTAGGCGTTAAACTTACGCTAGAGTTATTTATGGATAAGCGAAAGTAAATTCACCCTAGTTCCTGATGCGGTGCAATATTAGCACACGTTAACATAAATCCCCTCGAACATAAATGGTCTAAACGATTAATTTTTCGACGAAAGGCCGAATAAGTCTGTTCACTTAATAAAAATGATCTAACTAACACCGTAATCTCAATGCCATTAAAAAATCTGACCGCACACCTTAATAATTATGGTTTTTTTGAACCAAAATGACAACAACACATAGGGGGAGACATAAATTATAAAAGACCGTATAATTTGTTGTCAGTTATTACTGTGAACAAACTTTTACTAACTGCATGAGTGTAATATCCTCTAGTACTGGACGAGTTACGGCAAAACGAAAATTCTATGTAAGAAAAAGGTATCATTTGAAAAAACCATTTGTACTTCGTGGTCAGCGTGAATTCAAGGTTTCAGCAGTAATCACAATTTTGTTTATGGCTCTGACTACCAAATTTCAATCAATTATACGTTTTGACTCAAATTAGTACATTTAACATCAGGGAAAAACTTGCCGTCGGCTCTCTAATCTTTACTCCCAGGTTACGTCTGCGGTCAAAGATGTCACGTGACAAATAGGACACGAAGGATATTTTTGTCCCCAATGAGGAGAATTGAGAAGTAAGTTGCGATTGTTCTAGTGACATAACTCAGTTTGTTCATAGACAGTCTAGTCGACGTTTGTTTTTTAACTGTTTGGTGCAAATAACTTATATGATTTACATTAGTGACTGAGGAGAACAAACGAAATGTTATCCTACTGCAGCATGTCTTTTTTCTACCCTGATAAAGTGGTTAAAAAGAAATCGATGTTTTGGGGAAACATCCGTTTTCACAAAACAAAATGGACGGTCATATTTTCATTATGAACGCTGACTTGGAAAACCTAAAATTAATCGAACCACTATTATGTAAACAATTCACAGTGGCTACATAAAGACAATAACAAAAACAGATGGACACCTAGACCATTTCAGAAACCGCGTGCAAACCCTACGTTTTTTCTGATTCTGTGTGTGTCATATTTGGAAATTTAACAACAATACGTCATGTTCGAGTAGCCGTCAACATTATGTATCGAAACATGCTAAATCAAATTGAGGCATTGTTTTTTATATGTGCAAAAAGCGGCATGCTCAATTAGATATGAGATGAAATTTCTGCGCGATCCCATGATATCACGTTGCTACTCAATAGGGTGTGTTGAATGACGAAGTAGAAGGGAAGTACCACACAAATATGCGACAGCTGTTTTGGGAATACGTAGTATTATGTTCATGAGACAAGCAGGTTGTTTTTGCATGGGTTGTGACGTAATTCACGTAATAAAGTGCTATATAATCACATTGCGTCCGCCCTCTGGCACCTGGTTGTCGGCACAACCGGCGATGAAGACAGTGGTACTGTTGGCGTTGCAAAAGACGTTTGAATTGGGGAAGTTGTTTACTGTAAGACATCCATTATAAATATGTGGAGATATAAAAAAAGTGAACTCAGTAACTATTTTGTGCGGCTGCCTTGTATCTACCTCCTTGACAGTGATGCAGACAGATTCTTTCTGCTGATGCCACGCATGGTGAGTATACAAATTTCCTGTTGTTGCTTCTAGTCCTCAGTTTTTTGGCGGTGACACACGTTCTTTAGTTTCCCCGAGTACAAGTTGTGCTATACTACACACCATAACAAGAAACATGCTAGACAGTCAAGAAAGTGTCTAGGATCTATAATGCTGCCTCAACATAGTGACTGTCAAGATACATACGTGTTTAAGTAAACCTAAAGGTACAGCCGTAAAACCGAGATCGATAATGAAAAAGCAATGAATAAAACACGTCGGTACGAAAATTAATGATAGCAGTACAGACTGACCAGAGATTTCTTCTGGAGCGCGGATCTACTCCACAAGACGGTTCGTCCATTATTACCAAACTCGGATCACCAACTAAACTGATTGCCATGGACAACTGAAAGAGAAGAGAACATACGAGAAACATGATAGTACAATCTAAAGGCAGATGAAACCTTAAGGAAACGCAGTCTTTCCCAACTGACCTCCAATAATCAACCTTCTTAAATGTATAGTTGGATAACATTTCAAAAGTACATTGTCGTAATTACTTGAACGAAAGTATATCTGACCTGGACAGGATCAAATGGAAATAACATCTGAAGGAGACCTAACTTAGGCAAATGTAAACTTTGGTAGAATACAAAAAAACTGCAATTTCATCCACCTCGTGTACTTTCCAGCTAAGAAACCACGGCTAGAGTATGACAACCTCACATTTGTGCCCGACCGTCGACCTTCCCCCAGTCATACGGAATCCTCAGAGTAAATGAAGAAAGAGACTGACTCTATCGGGTACTTCCAACGCGCAAAGCTTGAATCCGGTGAAGTTACAAGTATAAATTAAAATCACATCATACATGCACATACATCACCGGATAAGTAAAAAGAATTTCAAATCAACAAAAGGTTTCTTGACAATTTCTCATTGTTGTGTATCGCCTTCCAAACATTGTCATCGTGGAGTGTGATTGGTCGTGATGTAAATAAAAGACAGTGCAACTGAATACGTGCAGCTACGGCTTTGATCGCGTCAGGATCGACAGTGAGTTGTGTCAGTAAGAGATGGAATAGAGTACTTCGCTAGCCGGGTGGCCCTTCTCAGCCACAACATTGCGAGAGTTTCTGTAAATTATCCTCGGCTACACGACTGCGTGTGACGTGACTCGCCGTGTTATGACAATTGACACTTCGTGACGGAGTGGCAAAAACCTCTTGGACGAAGTTAAGCACTCCGTTTACTTCTACATGGCAGCTAAAATTGGCCTAACGTGCCAGAATAGATCAGCCTGTGCTCTCCACTGTCCCAGGCCGAAATGATGGAAATTTTCTTGTTGAATGTGTTGTTGCAACCAGTATGTACTGAACTACATAGTCAGTCAAAATAATAGTTCAAAGGTGAGAAAACGTCGTTAGGCATATCATCTCTGAAATGAAGCGGTACTATCCGCGGAGCCAAGTGGTACAATCCGCAACAATGTCCGTGGCTCAGCCAGTCAATATTTACTTGACTTTATATTTACGTCCCTTCTGGGTGGCAATTTCTA
Organism: Paragonimus heterotremus; assembly: GCA_013368495.1. Taxonomy (NCBI): domain Eukaryota; kingdom Metazoa; phylum Platyhelminthes; class Trematoda; order Plagiorchiida; family Troglotrematidae; genus Paragonimus; species Paragonimus heterotremus. The sequence goes on from LUCH01002409.1 coordinate 66,157, forward strand.
GTAGAATTTTCTCCAAGTTCTTCAGTTCGGTTTCTATTGTGTCACTTATACAAATCCGTGATGAAGTGGCCTGGGGAACAGAGCAAAATAACATGGCAAACACTACTTGAAACCAGGCTATAGACGTGCCGTTCTCTTATCAAAACGAAGTACTATGTTCGAGTTTCTTTGCTGTTTAAACTCGTCCATAGTACACATCCTTGCCCCTTACGAGAGTTGAACATCTCCCATGTCATCACCATGATGTCATTGGTCTCATTATGCATGACTGATTTATAACACGTAGAGATTTAGACATATTCGCATGTGAGTATTGTTTAGATTATCCGGTGGACTTGGGAGAAGATAGAGTAAATGTCCTGTTAACTCCACTTAGTGACCCCACGACTACAGAACTACTTTCCAAGTTGAAATCACAGATATGAATAACCGAATGAAAGATTTGATTATTGATGGGCGGGAATGATTTTGGTTGTCATTAGGTGAACTGTACTTATAAGTGATTGTAGCGGATGACGTACATAATTTGAATGCTCAACAGTAGCACCGTTAGATTCCAGCGCTAACTCTTCGCAAAATCCCGCAGAACCAAACTCTCTTCTAGAACGTTCACCGGAGTCCACAATACACAATGGATCGAATGGATCAGCGAGTCTAGATATGATACAATCCACTTCTCAGGGAAGCTTCATTTCTCAGTCGGTAGAACACATGGCTTTGAGAGCGCATGTTTCAACTGTTGTCCAAGTCCTGATTTATACAACTGGGCATTATCTATATCATACAATCTGTCGTACTCATGGACATTTTTTAACTGCGCCAGGCACATTATATAAACCAGGGTGAATTAGTTTATACACACCAGCTATATCATACTTTGGCCAAGATGAGTGAGTTATTTTGAACTATTAAAATATACTTCAGGAATCACGGAACAGGATGTTCCACTCTATGTCGAATCATGCAGTAGTGTTTTGATTGGTTATCACTGGCCATAAAATATTTAGATACAACCAGTTCGCCTTCAACCACTAATCTTACAGTGTAAATTGCTTTAGGTCGCGAACCGAAATTACCAGTAACCGAATCAAACAGTTTTACTGACAAGCAGACGCAACTTAATCATAACATTGGTTATTTTCCAAATGGAATCTGGGAACCAAGTATAAAACTACTATTAAATACACTGACTTCCGTTGAAACATTGAGTTCCTTTTAGCCAGTTGAACAGGATAGTTAGAAGACACAAATTACGCTACACAAATTAGGTCAGTCGTGAGTACCAATCCAGCCCGATCCGACTTGATTTGTACTTTTAATCGTTTCATTCAAGTCGTGTTGATTTTGTTTTCATGCCAGTCACACGTTTACGATTGACGAGAGTGTACGAAATGAATTCATATCGTAGCTTGTGTCTTCTGACAATAACCTTCACACGATTTGAGTATTCGCGCCACTTAGTGAGTGACGAGTTAACCTAGAGTAAATGTGAATGGTTTCGATTAACTGTGAAGATTTAGATTATTTTAAATTGAAAACCGCTCACATTCGATCACAGTTCTAGCATTCAGATTGTATACGACTGGCCGGTTCAATTTGAAGTAAGTGAAACATTAATTAAGTAAACAGAGCGCAGCAGTTTAGCAAAGCAAGTAAGACATAATCCCCGTAATCAGCAAGCTATTCCAAATCACACCTTTTTATCTCGCCATCAGAAGTGTCAGTAAACGTATGGTCACATTTAACTAGGGCAGCTTCCAAGGTTAATAGTTGGCACAGAAGGCAGGCGACTACCGTAATATGCAGTTATCTGTAAGTCGCTGTTCCATAGTTGTTCAACTGGAGGCAAATCTATCATCTTTATAAGACCTCATAACAACGACGCAATGCTTTTCCATTTGCAACAAAATCAGGTTCAATCCAAACTTCCAAGAATATACTTTACGGTGATATTCGGATAGTTTATATTAGGTGAACAAATTTGTTAGCAAATTTTTACAAATTCATGCAAGTTGGTCTGAAAGTTTAGTCGAAATGAATTAAAAGTGTTTACACCTTGCTGTACGCACATCTGATAAGTAATAATCGTAGTTTAGCTAAATTAGAACGTTGTTTGGGTTCCTGTTGGATGTCTACCTACAAATGTTACGGTTCCATATGCTTGAGTAATCAACGTTCGAATGAGAGTTCATAAATCCGTTTTTCCGGCCGCAGAATAACCATATCAAGATGGCTGCAGCCAGCTAAGTCTGCCACACGACCGCTGCGTAAAACCGGACCAACTGTGTGGTAATTTCTAAACAGATCAAACCGAAATGACTGCTTTAGTTTTATTGCTTGGGTTGGGGTGCTTAGGGTACTTGGTCACTCACGTAAACACAACTTCAACCTTATTTTGCCGTGTAAGTCTATGGATCAACGCACCCTCGACCAGACCAGAATCATGCCTGTTCTTTACGTATCTCAGTTCCAATGGGCTTAGTGTGCTAAAGTAATATAAGGCCAGTGAGCAGCTTGGACAAAACAGACGTGAGACTGATGCCTCTGTGGTCGTTACGTAGAGTCCGGGTCCCCGCTTTGAAAACCGGTGATACTGTTTAATATCACCAATCACAATGTATCTCAAATCCCCAAACCGTCTGAAGGGGATTTCATATGGACTGAACATCACCCACAAAGATCGCAGCTGTCTCAATTGTCAACACGGTCGCCTCAAGAAAGCGTGGCGGGAGTTCCAGTCCCGGTCGTGGTAAGGATATACACTACTGAAGAGTTCTAATGAAAACGAAACTCGAGTCTAGTGCTTCTTTTCGAAAGGGACCGACTGAAAATTTTGTGGGAGTGTGAGAGCTGAGATCAATTGTGGGTGAAATAACGTTTGCACTAACCCCTTCATCCTAGGTGTCTGCGTGCCTGATGGTTTCAGTTTCTCCTACTGAATCCCAAAAATATACCAACGCAGCATCACTATTTACAATTCCTTCAATATCTGTTTTACAGTCAGGAAATTGTTACCAGGCCTGGCATCCAATTGGAATTTCTGTACATCGGAAAATACGACATTCATCTTGGCTACATTGTCCTCTTCTCTCACTATGAAAACGTCATGGCCCTTGTCTGGCTTGAGGAAGACTAGAGTACTGCACTACAGATCTACCGGATAAAGAAAAACAGTTTATTAGAAAGATGTTAATAGATAACGGCTATCCTGAAAAGTTTTTGGATACCCACAGTAAGAAGAACGAACCAAAAGTGGTAAGCTGCAGTGTGGGTGAAAAAACATACTTATGTATATCCATTTCAAGAGTGACCATCTGACCAACAACATTAGCCACAAATTGACGTCGGCATCGCAACGTACCTACCGAACTGCTCAAGTGCGAGTCCTTTCAAGCACTAGATGTTTGGCTATTCATAGCGGTGATACACACTCAACATAATATACCAGTTCAATTGCACTTGCATTGAGGTCTACATAGACAGGACACATAGGAGCTAGCATCAACGTATGGCGGAGCACATTCCTAAGTGGTTATCATTCGCAGTCTCCAGAAACGACCTGCTAAGTCTAACAAGCTCGAAGAACCCAGCCTCGTTGATCGCCAGACACATTATAGCAACCGGTCACCTAGTTGACCCTATCAAATCGTTCAAGATATTGCTACACAATCGCAACCCGAAACTGTTAGCGAATAGTGAGACAATGCCAAACAGATAACATCGGCCACATTTTGGATGCACAGAAGGCGCTGACGCAATCAGTCTCCTTGCCTTGTAATTGATTGCACTATTACCGCACGAAAGGTCAGAACTATGTGGTTCGTTCGTTCAAATGTTGTTGCTTTGTACAGTTTGCATAAAAATTTGCTGCTTTTACGTTAGCGACTGATGAGAAAAATCAAAATGTTAGCAACTCGCCTAATATGTCTTCTGTCGGTTTTGACTAAATAACACCTGAAAGTTTCCACAATAACCAGACGATTGCAAATTGAAAATATGGATGATAACAATCAATGGAAAATTTACCCGTCGTTTACATCCACCAGACAAAGAACCTGCGTAGGTATCTCTGTACCGTTCCATATTGACGGCAGAAATCAATCTAATGAAATTGGTTTTGAAGAAGAAAACAGAAACGATGTGCGGTTTTAGGATAATAAGGTGATCCAAAAACAATTCAATGGTTGATAGCCCTGAATATTGTAGCACACTTTATGGACAATTAACTGACTATAATCCCAAACAGGTCATAATTGTCCTATAAAAAATATGCGAATTGAACTGAGAAGGGTGGCGTTGACGATGACATAAGGGACTTAACTCGTGTCATTTTCATTTGGATGCTACGACTACTAACAGCGGTTTCTTTCAGATGTTAGCATTTAAGCTATTAGGAGTCACTAACGTAGTTCGCGCAGGTTTCAAGATGCCCATAGATGCAGCAGTCCAACTGAAGGGATCAACGTGAGAGACTTTTGGTTGGATCCATTAGACAGCAAATCCCAGGCCCAGTTAGAGAGCCGTAGTGTAAGAGAACCAGGAGTCAAGCCTTTGCTATATGAAATTTGAGGTTGACATTTATTCTGTACGCAGGCAAAGGCGTTGATTGCACATAGTCTTGTTTTGAGTTGCATCCATTAATTCACATGGATCTCTCGGGCTGCAAAGCTTAAACCGTTTCGGATTGATGTGCCAGATGGTTAATTAAGAAGCTCTAGTTTAAAATAACAACAGATAAAGACACTGACTGGAAGAAGAACAACAAAATTTATTGTGGTTTTATAGTATCAATCGTTGTACGGCTCGGACTAAACACATGCATACCTACCGAGGTAGAAATCAGAAAGACAAGAGTAACAGAGAACTAGTTGCACAGATGAACACAAGAAATAAAATCCTACACTAGCAAGAAACGATCGCAATTCCGAAAGCTTGTGTGAAATTGCGCAAAAGCCAGTGAGGCTGCCAGGGAGGAGAAACAGTTCTAAGTCTCTAGCGGCCAGCCAACAATAACGAAGACAATGCCATCGCCCATCCAATCTTGTAACAACACTTCGCACTTTGAAGATGCATACGAGTAAAGTTACTTAACCAAATCGGCATGGTCTGCACGCTCTTATCAGAAGAATTGAATAAAGTACTGTCGTCCGCATACTCATTATCATTCAACCTACTACCTTGTAGGAGCTGCACTCCAAAATCTTCAAAACTTGTGAGTGCTCATTCCAGAATACCGTCCACCACAAAGCTGAAAAGGCAGACACCGACGAAACACACGTTCTGAACTCCAGTTGACGTAAAGAATGTTCAGTATAGTTGCCCGAAAAACAAACCCTACACTCACGGCGGATATATGACGACTTCAAGAAATTTACATACTTCAATAGGTCTGCTATGCTTCGAAATCAGTTCAAGAGAGCGTGCCGGGTAACAGAGTAAAAATCAGCCTTCATTTCCAAAAATGCTACGATCAGTGACTGCGAAAAGGAGTGTTGACATTCCAATGTTTGTTGCAAGGTAAATATATCATCGATACACTCAAGACCAAGTCGGAAACCCGCATTTTCTCAATCCGTATGGTTAAATTTGTGTTTCAGAAGCTGCCTCAGTATGTGGCTCGAGAGCACCTTGAAAGCGATTAAGGCAAATCTAATATCTCTGTGGATGTTATGGTATCTTTTTTAAAAGAGGAATGACAATTAACAAGCACAATTCACGAGGCATCTCTTCAATCTTTCATATGAAACAGAAGTGTGTAGTTAATCTGGATGACAACCTTTCACCCCCATCTTTGAAATCGCCGTGGAAAGAATTTTCTGACCCGGGGCTTTATTACGTCTAATTAATTTAAGCCACAAAGCCACTTCAGGTTCCGGCGGAGAATCGTCTGGGATGTCATAACTGGCCACACAGTCTCCATCATCCACAACCGAATGAGCTGACTTGAGCCAGTTGAGCTGTTCTTCGAACTGCTCGGACTATTTATCAAGTCGCTGCAACAAAGTGTAAATTTGTGGATCGTCTTTTTCACATATAGTCCCACTGATGTCTTATTGACGACCGATGCATCTACGAATCAGAAGAAATAGCAGCTGGACATTCCTTGGTAGAAACACTTTTTTTTATCTCTAGCTGGCTGAAATAACTAAGGTTCATTGTCTCTAGTCAAGCTCCTAATATGTTTGCATTTCAGACCGAGGTAGTTATTGTTGAATTCGAAGTCAACAGGGACATTGAACGCCTGTTCACAAGTTCTACTGAGTTAGTGGAAATTCACTGAAGTAGCATTAAAGCTCATAGAGGGTGTTACTAAAACATTTTAGATCAAAACTTAAAATTAAACACAGAATGATTAGAGAGAAATTTCGAACGACCACACACTGTTGACCGAAATGTGGTTAGACGGAGACCACGGGGTTATCAGCAGAATCAATGCGTGAATGTTGAGACCGATCAGTAACCGGGACAAAACAGCATAACAAACTTCAACCCTCGACAGTGTGAATCTGTTAAACTGGGAAAGGTAAAATGATGGGTGTAAGTTTACGTGATCTCAACATCGTCCCTATACGTTCAGAAAAATGTGAAGCATTGCATGCTGATGGTCGGCACCAACTAATTATGTAAGCCCTTGTTTGTAGTTACAAACTCATTTGCAAATCATTCGTGTCGTTTATGTCTAGTCCAGCGCGGTCACCCAGATCAGTCGGGATGGGAAGAGTATTTAGGGGAAATTTTGAACAAACTCGTTTTTCCCTAACTTCCTTATTGGCTCTTGTTAATTTCATTGTGGGATGTGTGGTTGAAGTACTACGGCTTTGCCTACATCATGAATGGCAAAACCAGTGTACCAGTCATGTGCTCTCGGTAGATTTTGACTGACAAATACGTATTACTAATGAGTAGTTTGGCAGAGTAATGATTTTAGATGAGACCCAACTGTGAAAAGTCAGGGCTTCGGCTGGATTCGAACCAGCGACAGAAACACCATGCCTCTACGCGGCAAGCGCTCTACCAGCTGAGCTACGAAACCATGCCAGAAGCTCGGAAATTTCACATTTGTGCTCGGTTACCCACCCGTCCCGCTGTCTCATATGGAATCCACCAAAAGATCCCTGACTTTTCACAGTTGGGTCTCATCTAAAATCATTACTCTGCCAAACTACTCATTAGTAATACGTATTT